>CALSBV010011748.1:5622342-5651526 GCA_943590825.1 Bovichtus diacanthus
ACACACACACACACACACACACACACACACACACACACACACACACACACACACACACTCTAGTCACCCACGTAACCAGACATTTTGCTGCACCTTCCAGGATAACAAGATCTTGTTAGATCAGCAGTTTGAATGTTCCAAATGGCTCCATTATTACTGCCAAGGAAGGCTGGGCACACACACACACACACACACACACACACACACACAAAGTTAAACAAACAGAGAAAACAAACAGAGACAAGGAGGAAGTCCAGTATATGCTAATGTATAATTAATCGATGGAAGCAGCTGTCTTTACAAACAGAAATCTTTTCTGTATGTAGTTGGTGGTTATTTTCAACTTAAATCTTAAACCTTACCAAACCATGACCATGGCATTGTCACATCATAAAACTGACTCATTTTTCAACAGTGGTTTGTACTGGTTATCGAAGACACAGACAAATCCTAGTATAATAATGTGGTCATGTGGAAGTACAACTCCAACTATGGCTACGTTCATGTTTTCATTTCAGTAGGAGAATGAAAAAAAAAATTGTACCACCCTTCGCTTGATAAAACTTTTTTAAAAAGCAGTTACTAACCAAAAACTGTGAAGAATTTTACATTTTTTTTTTACTTTGTTCCTAAAAATGTTACACTTGACATAAATGTTTTACTCTTCTTATAAAAAAAAGTATTGTACTGACATTTTAAACTGAATGTTTACTATAACAGCAACTGTAGACTTTACTTAAATATTTCTCATAAACTCCCATAATAGTGTTTCATGTTTGGTATGTTTTTAAAATGTCATACATCCAAAATCAATTTTTTTATTTAAAAAAAAAATCTCGCTCTGTATCTCTGTCTTTTTCTCCCTAGGGTGCTAGGGTGTGAACACTGACACCCTTGTTGTTTTTAAGTCCATCAGATGGACAGTGTCAGGCAAAAAAACACACACACAAGAAATCCCAATAGGCTGGTGCCAGCAAGTGAGAAACACCGACAAGCGCACGTGTTGTGTTAGTAACCTCAGCCCTCACCCTGGGTGTGTGTGTGTGTGTGTCTGCGTGTGCGTGTGTGTTTGTGTCTCTGGGGAACAGGGCTCAGGACTCAATTAAGCGGGCATGTGTGGAATGCTTTCAGGGGGAACGGGACAAGATGGCTGCGGGGCCGACACTATGCGCCCCTCTGTCTCACTCGCCCTTGATCTCAATTGGTCTCGCTCTGGCTGACCCATGGCAGCGTGAAGGGGAGCCATGTCAGGCACACACACACGTACACACACACACACACACACACACATAGACGCACACACAACGAGCCATGAAGGGGAGAGATGTCTCGCCTGGACAGTCTAAAGGGCTCTCAAGGGTCCTCTGCCGTGTCTCTCGTCTCTTTCTCTCCGTCCCCATGACACCAGGGAGATAAACGAGGCTTGGTCACCTAATGAAGCATGTTGAGTCCTCTATGAGTAGCTTGTAATACAGTTACTAATAGGCTGTAAAGGTGCAATCCTTCTAAAATCCTGTTCACTTTTGTTAGGTTGGTCCATGTATGGGGCTCATTTACAGGGATAGCGTCCCTCTTGTTTATTTATTTATTTGTTTATTTGTTGAATTGGATGGGATTGTGAGTCTTGGATTCTGAAAATATAGACTTTTAGGTAGAGTATTGCTTCATTGAAAGACGAAACATTTTCCGAGCCATATAAAAGTGCCACATACTGGAGTCCTCGGGTTTAATCACAACGTTCCCAGTTCAAGTCTGGCCCCAATTTCTTTCTCCTTATTTTCTGTCGACTCGCATATCAGTGCGTGCTTGTTCCAATGCCTCATCAAGTCTATAATAATTAAAATATCGAAGCCCAAAATGAGCTTTTTTGGGTGCAGCACTATTAAAAATCTCACATGTACTGATTTGACACACATTCCCCACATGATGTACAGTACAGCGTTTATTAGCTTATGAGCTTTGGGATTTGACTACAACTTTACAAATGTAAACTATACCTATGTGTTCCCCACCCTGCTACAATCACGCAAACTATTGTCAGCAAAAAGTTAAATAATTTTCTTAGAGAAAGTGCAGATTAAAAACACTGAAAAACAAGAAGGGCTTGCTGAGAGTGCAGAGCTCCGCCAAGACGAAACGCCCTATCTCGCAATGTTAATTAAGTGAAAATTCACCCAATGATCCGGATCCACTCCAAGATGTAGTCGGTTCTTTCTTGGCTCATGCTACGCCCTTCCATCAAGTTTCATTAAAATAGGACCAGTAGTTTTTTTTTCTATAATCCTGCTGATAGACAGACAAACGAACCAAACTTCCTTGGCAGAGGTAAATAACGTCAGCATCCACTTACCGGTTTTGAAGATTTCGTAGCGCAGTGAGAAGCCTGCCCCTTGGTGGGCGTAGTCCGATACGAACTTGATGTGGAGTGAGGGCCCGGACGATATGATTGGTGCAGGGGCGATGTTGCTGCAGTGCTTCCCCAGTATGTCAGCCGTCTCCGAGTTCCCATCGTGGATTTCCACATAGTCATACCTGCGGAGGACAAACAAAAATCATTAAATACCTTATCTCCTACATACATTATATTGTGATTAAGAGAAAAATGACAGCAGGTTATTACCATTCTGAGATTTGCGGCTTGTGGAAACAAAGCATATCATGTTCAGTGAAATGCAAAACCACAGGGGCATTAATAACCTACAGTGCAAAATATCTACTGTACATGCTTGATGTACAGACATTTAATTAATGTACTGATTAGGTGTTTGGTTGAAGGGGGGAGACAAGACTTTAATTTGAGCAAGCGGAAATTGTTAAATCCTTTCAAAACTGCTTTGCCTCCGATGTTATTAGCTTTTTTTTTTTTTTCTTTATTCGTTTTTTTCCAATCTGGCAGGCATCACATTTGCATTTGGCTACAAAACGGAAGCATGAGCAAATTGTTTGCATCCATCAGTGGCGAGTGGGACTTCTGAGAGCACAGTTACTATCAGCAGAAGCACGGGTGTCATTACAATTCAAATGAATGCAGCAAAAGACATTCATGGTGGAGGAGGAAAAGAACCACCTGCATGGAGCAAAATAGAAAGAGGAACCTTTTTAAAATTCACTAACTGCACCCTAATCGAGTGATTATATACTCCAACTGCTATGGGCTTCATGGTCTATCGAGCACCATTTTATGGATTATAACTACATTATAATACAAAGAAAGGGAGAGTGTGAATCTAAAATGACGTGCTCCCTTTGATCGTGCATACGGTCACGTGTGTGCTGCGCTTCAGAAATTCTAAAGAAAACTGATTCCCTATCTCACACAACTCAATTACTTCATTTTCTACTTGTTATTCCCAAAGTGAATTACAAGGTTCATGACATTTTTTCAGCAATGCAATGTGATGCCTTCAAAAATAAATGGCAGCCAAACAAGTCTTGTTTTCTGCAGGAAATTAGATATAAAATAAGAAAATGTGCCTCACGTGTCTTTTGCTTTTTGTTACACTATGGGGTCAAAGTCAGAGTGTGAGAGCTTTTTGAACTATGGATGCACCCTGCAGCCTTTGATGCTAGAAATGGATTAATCTGGAACAAATGACTCTAGTTTACATCTTTGCCCAGGTCTAATTCAATAATGTTAGTAACTGGGGGCCTTCAGTTCTCAGAGAAACTCACATTTTCCACATTTTCCAGTGAATTTAGGTCACTTCGGCATTTTTCTGGTTCTGCTTTCCTTAGGAATATCTCACAATTTTTGCCAGCTATTATAAGTGGACCGTTGAAATATAACTAATCATGTTGGTACTAAATACATGAATAGATTATGATTTAAGTGTTGCAACTTCTTTATAATTCTTTGAACTATATACAATACAAAAAGGCATGAAAGATGCACATTTAAATCTGAATTTGCCTAAAGATACAGACAGAAAGACTGCCTGGGATCCTTTTCATCCCTAAAGGGAAGGTTCTGACTTGAAATCTATTTTCATTCCCATTTCTTTCATGTTTTCTGACCACAAATGTTTAGGATCTGTCTCCAGACCCACAGCAGGAGTGCAGCCTCTGTGTCTGGATACCACAGACACACCTGCCCGCCTCTAAAATAGCTTTCTGAAAAGAACATTTCTGGAGCAACTTAACATGAAAGAAGACATGAAGTTTGACTCTGAGTTGAGTGAATTACATTTCAATTAGGGTTTCTCGTATGGCTTGACTCTATTTGCACATCTTCATCCATCATATCGATCAGTTCTGACCGCGGTGCCTCTAATTGCTCCAATATTGAGCTTTCTCCATTTCTCTAAAGTAATGAAATGAACATGCCTTAACTCAAAAGTACACAAAGTATCTTGTCTTTTCAATACGGTTTTAAGAGGTGTGCTTTAAGTAAAACATTCATTTACTTCTTAAAAATACCACGAACCAGTGACAGAAGGCCTCCCAGCAGCTCAACAGAAGTTTTATGTGCAATGGGATGTTAGAAGTACCACGCGTGGTGTTTTATTACTACTTTACATTTAAGATACAGGAATATAAAAGGGGTGTTAATCTTTTCACTATTTGTTAGCATGTATTCACAGTTATTGGGACTATCATTCCTAAACCCGGAAGCCAAAACACACTCACACACACACACACACACACATAGATTGTGTCTCTTAGGAGGGCAATGCATGGTATTGGTACTAATATTAACTTCCTAGACAATTACCCAACCCTTAACCATAACCAAGAAAAGAAAACTTGAACCTAAATTTTAGTGGTTTTAATTTTATGGACTATCTTTTTGTTTGCATATGGGAGGTAAATCCCCTTAAAGGCACAATGAGTAGGATTTTTAAAAATCAATGTCTATGATCCCTCTTAATCACTCACTAAAAGTGTATCAGAGCTGCCTGTGTCTGCCCTCTAACTTTCTGGGCATCAACCTCTATAAAAAGGTAGCGACCAGCTGCCAGATCATAATGTCGGTTAAGGAGCTATGTTGTCTTTACGAACCGCCACCGACAAATCCTACGTATTGTGGCTTTAATGTGGCCGTTTGAATAGTGCTTAAAGTAATACAGGTATACACACACCAACTCATACTAAAGTAGACACAAAACTTACACATACTCCAGCTTGAGTGACAGAGTTATCAAACGTCTGTGTGTGTGTGTGTGTGTGTGTTGTATGTGTGTGTGTGTGTGTATGCGTGTATGCATTTGTCATATTACCTCTTTTCTTGTAACAATAACACATGATAGACCAGACAATAGGAGCAGAGTGAACGCACAAAAGAGTGTGTTTTTTGCTCTTGCTCTCGCTGTGTATGTACATGGTGTTCGTTGAAAATGAAATGTCCTGTGACAAAAAAGTGTGTGTGTGTGCGTGCGTGTGTGCGTGTGCGTTTGCATGTGTGTCTTCTGGGTTTTTCTGTCAGGTGAGCAAGTTCCCGACATAATGAGGGGTCATACACCTCCCACTCTCCCATCATGCTTTGTGTCTGTGTTGCGTGGAACTAACACCACAGTTATGACGCAAGCTGTCACTGCACTGTGAGCATGTGTGTGTGCATCTGTGTGCGTGTGTGTGCATGCGTGTGTACGTGTCACAGTTCCTGTCATATTTTCCCGAGAGAACGCCTCATCCCAGCGACAGTTTCTTCCTCCTCTTTTGTGAAATGACAACTTTGTTTAACGGCTACTCGTACCCTGACAAGATCTCTTTTTTATTCCTTTTCCCGGCTCTCTCTTTCCCTGATTATTTCTTCAGTGTTTCACTTTCAACGCTGTCTTTTTTTTTTTCAATCCTTCTTTGACTCCTTCCTTTTTTTTCTCTCTCTGTCCCCTTTTTCCTCTATAGCTTTCTCTGCTGTCAGGCACAGCACCATGGCCAAGAGCCAATGTGTGGGTGAGATAGAGGATGCAGGGATGGAGGGGGGGAGAGGATGTTAGAATTTGAATATAAAACTACCCTTTATTAACAACGCTGAGAGGGAAGACTGAGAATGAAAGAGATCGATAGATACACTAATGTTTTCTGGTTGTTTTCCTAAAGATGAACAATGGAAAAATGGCAACATCTCTTCTTCTTTGTCGCGCTTTTGGGAACCAATACGATTGTGTATCACAGCAAACATCTAGCGAGAAGTAGGACGGACAGCCCAGTTATCAGCTGGTTAAATCCATACTGTCCCTTCCTGCTCTATCATCCCCTTTTGTGTATTTTAATAAATAAATAAAGCTCAGTCTTCCTCATGCACACATGCATTTTTTTCAGATTCATCCACAGTGGAGGCTGTTTACAAGTTTAGCTCTGTTTTTCTGGGTGTGGCAACAACCAAGAGAAACATTTTTTCTAATTCAGCCGGCATAGTGTGGAGATCGGAGAGAGAACATGACACTGCATTCGCCCTGCCAACTCCTCCCCTCAGACAGACAGAGGCAGGTGTCCTACCAGCCTGAAACACATACACAGCTACTTCTAAGTCAGCACACACACATACACAAGAGGCCTACACAAACACCCAAACTTTCTGTCTCACAAATAAACACACTGGTGCACACACAGAGCCTGTGGCCATGCACTCGAATGGATCTATAGAGGGGTTTGAGGTTTCCCCTAATCTGTCTCTGTGTAGGAGGAACACAGCTTCTAACAAACTGTTTAATCCCATCATCTCTCTCTCTCTCTCTCTCTCTCTCTCCCTCTCTATCCCCCGACATATTTCACAGCCAATCAGTGATTTTTTTGAGACTTGCCATAGGGAATGACAAGAAGTCTGAATTTGTTTCTCCCACCCCGTTCCCGAAATTCCCTCGCTAACAAGCCGTGTATGAGATGTTGTTCCTTGCTTACATGAAAGATGAAAGAACGAATGTCGGTTCCAAAATGTGTAACATGGGAGGTTACATCTGTAAAGAAGGACTAACATTTGTGGTGGATCGTACACATAGATTGTAGGAAGTAGACTTAAAGGAATAGTTCAACGGCAGAATGATCACACGTGGATCTTTTACTCACCCCGTGTCACCTTGAATTCATGACGGCAAAAAAACGAAATCCAAAAAACGGTAAAAGGTCTTGACGAATTGAAGTAAACGGGGGCCGCGTTTAACAACAGCAAAAATGACATCGAAACGTCCTTTTACAAACTCTCACATACAGTAACTATTTAAAACACTTAAAACACAGAGTCTGTTGATGGAGAAGTGTTTTGAATTAGCACAATTAGCGAAAACGCACGTGTTTCGTGAAGTGCTTTGCATACCCACTGGATGAATGAGACTTGGATTACACTGCGTGAGTTTTGTGAGAGTTTGTAAACTGATGTTTTGATATACAAGTTACTTTAATCAATCAAGGTTTTTCTTCGTCTTTCGGATTCTTCGCTCACCGTCGAGGCATGCGAGAAAAACAACGTTTTCTTAAGGAATTCAATTCACCAGGTGTCGGGTAATTGGTACACAACTTGTCATTTTGTAGGTGAAGTGTTCCTTTAAAGCTGAATAATGTGAGATCCATGTGTTCTTGTGTGTGTGTTTCGGGGGGAGGGGTGTTTCATGAGCGAGAAAGCTCTCCAAAGCCTGTCTGACGTGAACCAAGGAAAAGGTTTGGATACATATGCACTTCCACCCTCCTGCCCGCCCCCCCCCCCCTACCTTGGTCTTAATTGCCTTTCACACGTTCTCTCTCTCTCTTTAGGTCGGGAGTTCTTACACCTGCACATTTCTTTCAAACATCAGGGGTGCCCTTAGCGGTAGACAGAGCGTCTGCAGACACACACACACACACACACACACACACACACACACACACACAAACACTAACAAGAGCTGAAAGCAGGCCAGACTTGTATTAATGTCTGTCAATGTCAAATGTTGAAAAAAAGAAGAATGAAAGTTCATCAAAACGATACCATATCATACATTTTGAATTGGTCCGAATTTGAATTTCTTGTATTTGTTTTTGTTCTCCTCATTTTTTACGTTTGTGGAGAAATACACGGAAAGCCTAAACACACAATTTAAAATGAATTGAATTAAACTGAAGTCGTTTGAGAATCAGCTCACTAAGAACACACTATAAACTTATTTATGAAATTAATGAAACTACACGTCAAGAGACTTACTGGAATTTGAAATGAATGTTTATACAAAGTAATTGTAGGTATTATGTTGTTCTCACAAATAGGAAAGACATTTCCATTATCGATTTTTTATTTTGTTGTTGTTTTGCATTGCAATTTTCTTTTTTGGGGGGACTTTTTTATAGAGGTTGATGCCCAGAAAGTTAGAGGGCAGACACAGGCAATTTTTCTATTTGGGTGTCGTAGAGAGAGAAGTGAAATCATGGGTGGCCTAAAACAAACCAATTAAGAGGAACTGAAACAGTCAACTATGAGTAGATTCATACATGCACACGCTTTCGTAACTCACACTATAACTCGTGCTAAATCCCTACCATTCATTTTAAGGTGGTTCATAGGGATGTAAAACTGAACTGATAGGCTCTCTGTCAGGACAAGAACAATTATGGAGGTGGTGGATTGAGCCGAGCCCTCTGACCGTTCAAAGATGCTTCCAGCAGCACTGATTCCCATAAGCCAAGACAGGCTCTAGTCCAGCAGCTGCTACTGATGATTCTTACTTTACTTACTACTCCTACTTCTTATTCTCGTATATACTGTAACAAATCGACGAGGGATTTCAAACACCACACATGCCTGAGCGACCATTAAAACAAGGATATTCTTAATGTTCACAGACAAAACATCAAAACCCAGCTAAGAAAGCCTCCTTCATATTACTGCTGAATTAAGAATTGGAAATCCATACAGCCATCACAGCTATTCTCTCAGTCTAGAAATCGGTTTGCACGAATGCACTCATTTTCATTAGTACCCAATGTGATCCACAGTAAGTGAATCATGGCAAAAAGTTGTGTTTGCAAGAACCTGTGGATAAGACAATGGGTGCCCTGCAACGGTAAAGGTGTGTGTTTTAATTTGTTGCGCGTTAGTTCAGGTTTATGAGTATGACCCACACACTCCCTGTGAATATATAGAATCCTAGTCAGTCTCTCACTGAAGCAGTTAATAGAGAGTGAGGAGGATCACTGTTATCAAGTAATAGGCCTATTACTGCAGACAGATGGACAGGGTGTGTGTGTGTGTGTGTGTGTGTGTGTGTGTGTGTGTGTGTGTGTGCGTGCGTGCGTGGGTGCGTGCGTGCGTGTGTGTCCAGCAGCAGTCTGGACACACACACCAGGACAACCAATCGATTCCTCATTATGGCTTTAACACCCATTGATCAGGGTCAGTCCTTCAAAGACAGACAGACACACACACACACACACACACACACACACACATACACTCACAATCATTACAGTATAACAGACATTGATCAGGCAGACCTTCAGGGCCTCGGGAAGTATCTGTAAATCAGACTACTGATATTATCATCATTACCTGAGTGTGTGTGTGAGACAAAGTGGATTTCCTAAAATCACACCCCTTGGAGCTTTACAAATCTTCACATTTCAGACCTGTTTCTGTAACACCAGTTTGCATACTTTCTGTTAACAGTTAGCTTCTGCACACCTGTAGACCGACAGGTGCGGTGGAGAGGACCAAGAAAAGACTCTTACTTATGTTCTGCATTAATGTGAAGGTTGCCAGTGTGCGATTAATGATAATGTTAATAGTAAGTGTCAGAAATGTGCACACCATTGAGTGTCAAATATACAGTAAGTGGTGAATGAGTGAATGAGAGAATGATTTTGGACACAGCGCAGGTCTCTAGATAAACGAGGTCTTGATTGAGCTGGACAAGCAACGGAGGATGCCTTTGTCTAACTTGTCTGACATTCATGCACTCTGAGTGCGTATTTGGAGAAACAAACTGTGCCTCGACTTGATTAAAGCTCCACATCAGAGCTGCTTTATCTCTGCCTGCCTGACTTAACTATAGTGGAAAAAAGCCCCAAAAAGTTCTTGCTGCTGACCAGTCAGAGCTATTTGTTCTCGCAGACAGTAATTACCGCAGTTTAAGCATAAGATTGAAGTGAATATTAACACGTGCAGTTTTATTTGTTTGAGTTGTTGATTTCCTGAATGGATTTGCTAATGAAAGTTATCACTTGTAGCTCGCTGGCACACGAGCGATTAATCTCTGATTTACGTTTCAACAGCAAGACGCCTCTCCCTGCAACAAAGGAGGCGACGCGATCGCGATCACGACCGCAGGACGGTTTGAATTCCTAGTTAGGCATCTATGTAATCTGCCAAAATAAAGTTTGTCTGGTGAGGAATTTTGATTTATCATGAACCTAAACTGTGTTGTAAGGCACATCTGGCCCCCAATGTGTTATCTTCCCCCCTCTCTCTGTGGCTTTCTAATAACATTGTCTTTCAGCTTTGTGCTGAGATGCTTGTCTGGACACATGGCTCTCCTGCTGGTAGAGGCACTGTGATGCTAATTCAAACATGCAGGCAGCTGCTAAATGCCCACAGCTGGTAGCCGAACATCCACCGTAACACCAAACGCTGCTTCGCTCTCTTCCTCTCTCTGTCATATAGTCTCTTCATCTTTCCGCCCAACTTTCTTTTCCCCCCGTTCTGCTCTAAGGCCAGTGTCACATCACATCACTCTACTGTTTGCTCTTCTCTTGGTCATGGACTTCCACCTGCCCTTCAGGTGTATCTGTAACAGCCATTAAAAAACATCTACTTCCACCGTGTTTTAAGGAATATAATATTAGATGAATTAGGCTATGCATGTTATATGAACAGTCACCTCTGTACAAACCTTTAGACTATAGAGATAGGAATGACATTGGAAAGTGTGGTGTGTGGAAGTGATACTGAAGTGGAGATTTCTGGCTCGGATTATGAGAAACAATTATTTGTGGAAAAAAAAGCCTTCATTTTGCAAGACACCACAGATGGATAGGATTTTTTTTTTTAAGTAATAGATACCACCATGAAACGTTCCCAGTTGATGACTTACATTAAGACAATATTTAGAAGAGAGGAAAGGAGAGGAGAGAAGAGGAGAGAAGAGAAGAGAAGAGAAGAGAAGAGAAGAGAAGAGAAGAGAAGAGGAGAGGAGAGGAGAGGAGAGGAGAGGAGAGGAGAGGAAAGGAGAGAAGAGAAGACAAGACAAGACAAGACAAGAGAAGACAAGACAAGAGAAGAGAAGAGAAGAGAAGAGAAGAGAGGAGAGAAGAGAAGAGAAGAGAAGAGAAGAGAAGAGAAGAGAAGAGAAGAGAAGAGAGGAGAGGAGAGGAGAGAAGACAAGAGAAGACAAGAGAAGACAAGAGAAGAGAAGACAAGAGAAGACAAGAGAAGACAAGGCAAGACAAGACAAGACAAGACAAGAGAAGACAAGATAAGAGAGGAGAGAGGAGAGAGAAGAGGAGAGGAGAGGAGAGGAGAGGAAAGGAGAAGAGAGGAGAGGAGAGGAGACGAGTTGAGGACACAAAATAAACCTTGCATGAAGTTAAATGATTGATTGAGGCAGAGTACAAAGACAAGGTCTAAATCATTAGTGAAACCATTATCGTTGACTGCAGCTTCTCTGTCATATAAATCACTTCTTAACACACTGCTTTACTCCACACTTATTGTGGAAGCCACATACCCGTGAAACTGCCTACGTGCCTGTCTGCTTGTTGTGCTTTCACTGTATATTTAAGTTTATGTGAGAGCCCAGAAATGCTCGCACCTCTGTGTGCGTGTGCATTTGTACTCTTCCTTATGCAAGTGTATGTGAATCTTATACTTTGTGTGTGTGTGTGTGTGCGTGCGTGCGTGTGTGTGTGTGTGTATGTGTTCCTCTCATATCAATATTACACACAACCTCTGACTTGGCTGTGATATGAGGTAAAGGAAGACTGGAGAGGGTGGAGAACGAGGAGAGGGTGAGAATAAGAGACAGACATATAGAAGGGGGATTTAAGTGATGGATAGACAGAGGCTGGAGGATAAAAGAGGATGAAGACAGATATAGGCTGAGGGAAGAAAGGTCTATAAATGATAAAGAGAGAAGAATATATGCAGAGGGAGATGGGGGGGGGGGTGGAGATGAGAAAATAAGAGAGGAAGAGAGACAGAGAGTGTGGCATTTGGTTCTCCGCCCTGTGTTTTCTCATATGCGATGCTGAATAATGATTTGGCCTATAAAAGATTGGCACACTGCGGAAGGATGGAGGTGTGGAGATGCGACGGAGGGAAGGGAAGAGAAGGGAAGGGAAGGGAAGGGAAGGGAAGGGAAGGCAAGGGAGGAGGGGGAGACAGTAGTTGGGAGGAGAGAGAGGAAGACATGAGCAGAGGAGATGTGATGAAGAAAGAGGCATGCAGGGAAAAGGAGGTGGGGCAGAGGAAGGCGCAAGAGCAGATGAAAGATGATAGATGGGGTCCATTGGGCAGTGGTGGTGAGGGGGCGGGAGAGGTGAGGAAGGGTGAGATGAATGGAGGGGAGAGGAGAGGGTGAGAGCCAGGAGGAAAGAGGAGAGGAGGTAGCTGTCAGGATGATTTGAGCCTGCCCTCAGCGGACCCTGACGCTGCACTTTTCTCTAAGCAGCTGTGTGAGTCTGTGTGTGTGTGTGTGTGTGTGTGTGTGTGTGTGCGTGTGTGTGTGCGTGTGTGCGTGTGTGTGTGCGTGTGTGCGTGTGTATGTGTGTGCGTGTCCTTTCCAAACACTCCAAATAGAGATCTCGCTTTCTGAGACAGAGCAGTGCAGTGAGCTAAGAGGAAAAGGTGAAGCAGACAAACTAACTGCTGCTGCAAAAGGCTTCGTGTCGTACACTTTCACAAGAGTTCAAGAAGTAAATCAAGTGGCGTTTCGTTCCAATGCAGTCTTGAAAAACTCCAAGAGAAAAAGAACACATCATTCCGTCAGAGAATTGGACTCGGGTTTTAAATGTTGATGTCTTATAGTCGTTTGCAGGGTTAAAGCAATAGTTTGACATTTTTGGAAAAATACGCTGATTTGCTTTCTTGCCAAGAATATCGATACCATTCTCATGTCCGTGTGGTACTTATGAAGGTGGAGCCAGCACAGGGAAACACAGGGAAACAGCTAGGCCTGCTCTGTCCTGTCCAACGGTAATAAAAGTCACCTTACACTGGCACCGGTGAAGCTAACTAAAGCTGACAAGTTGTACTTTTACTGCAAGTTATGTGTCAGAATATTTCTTGGCCCGGTCACAGTGACCTCCAAGAGTCTTGTCATCACCGTGAGGCTGCCAGGCAACCTGTTTCCACTCTTTATGCTGAACTCAGCCAACCATCATCCTGGCTGTAGCTTCGTATTTAACGCACAGATATGAGCGCGGTATCAATCTTCTCTCCGTACCCTTGGCACACAAAAAAAAGGCAATTCCCATATTGTAAAACTATTCCTTCAAGTTGCTGATTGAACCCTGTGCTTAAAGTGAAAGCGACGGTTGAAAATAACTGCAGGAGGGGGAGTTGTGACATTAAGTGAGAGACGTGCAAACACTACTCTCTCGTGTGCGCTTCTCCTGAGAGCACACTGAAGTTGGAGGCTAAGGCGCGTTACCTAATAAAAGTCACACCGAACATAAGCCTCTTCCAGAGCTGCGCACCTTTCATCAACTGCAACTGCAAATGAGAGGTGGATACAAAAAAAAAAAAAAAGTTGATGATTGTGAACTGCACACCCACACAGTCTCCTCTGTCCTGGTCTGTGCACCAGTCCATCATGTGGTTTGGGTGTACACACAGACATTACCGCCGCAGCTGTTGGCTGATAACTGAAACCTGCCACCAGTGACGGACTAATGCGGTACCATGGTGCCTGTCATGTGAAGGGAAATGGGAAGTCACGGTGAGTCGTGATTGGCCATGGCAAAACTGATCTCAGCAGGGGCACAAGCTTTCCTTTCATCTCTCTCGCCCCCTTCCAGCTGTCTCGTTGAACTTAAATTGCTACTGTATATGAATCTTAATGAAAACATCTCTCTCTGTCCCACCACCTGTCCATCGATTTTGCCTGCACTGCCGGCGGAGAGAGCTTGACAGGATGCGGTGCGTTATAGATTGCAGATTACCATCTTAAATTGCAATCAGGACGATAATAGATTAGATTGCGTCGACGCAGTGACATATTAAAACAACCCTTGTCTGACAGGGGCATGCAGATTCATAAGAGCGCTGTTTGTGCAAGTGCGTGTTGGAAAATGTTTTTGTGGAGGGCGGGGGAAAACCGATGCAACCGTATCATGCGTTATTTTTATGCGATAAAGAGATACAAAGAGGAACCATATTGCCTGTTTATAATGTAGTCTTTGTGTGCAAACACAGATGACTGCTTTGTCTCAAGGAAACGATTAGAGTGTGTGTGTCTGTGTGTATTCTCCTCTCTATAAACTGAGGATGAACAGCAGTTTTCTCTTTCTCAAAGCTGTAGTTTACGAAACTGAGGAAAGAAATATATGCACAATTTTCTTATACACATGTCAAAAGAATCTGATGATTTCAGAACAAATGTTGAATATAAAATGTAGGGCTGTCCTCGATTAAAGACAAATTCTTTGTCGACATGGAGACGGACTGGTATGTGTGTGTGTGTGTCAGGGTTGTTGCTGACAATCACTGGGGTGACCACGTATGTCTGCCCCCCCGCAGACACACACACGCAGCCTCTGCCTTTTCCCCTTGGCCTCTTTGCCCTCTGAACCTAACAGCTCAATTTCAGACTAACCCTGGACACGCACACAAACACAGACACACACCCTCCAGGCGTTGGGCGCCTGCTGACTTAAATAGCACTGTGCTGTAGAACACTTGTAAATAACAGCCTATTAGACTTGAGACATTACCACCAAGTATCTCACTCTTACTGCCGTGGTTTAACAATGATGGAACTTACTTGTCATTACTAGAAGAACACTGAAACTACGAAAAATGTTTAGACACAAACCAAGAGTCTTACAATATAGAACAACCACAAATACACGCTTTTTGATGTGCGTAGCTTAATAAATAAATCAGAGCCTGTTGTTTCTAGTAGCAGTTCAACCAGATTTTCTCCTCCAGGGAACCTAGTGGACTTTAAATGGATGTAAGAAATTCAAAGAGAAAGAGGAAAGAGGGCCAAGGGGGAGTGGAGGGGAGATGGGAAAACCTGAGAATGGAAAGAGAGGGGTGGACAGAGAGAGAGAGAGAGAGAGAGAGAGAGAGCATCTAATAAAACTGATCCGAGGATAAGAACTGCAGAGTGAAACTGAAAAATGACGAGGACAGGAAGACAGAGAAGTATGTTTTTCATTTCCACAGCACAGCCCGAAAAGCAAAGCAAAACAGAGCAGAGCACAGCGGGCCTCTTCAACCTTTCAGCCTTTCAACAAACAGCCAGCCGGTGAAATATTGATGCTTCAATTCCAACAAAGAAATGTCTGAATGATTTTGGTACATCTGAGTGGGGAAATTCACCTATCTATAATAGATAGGGCTGAAATGTTAATAACTGGACGGGAAAGCACCGGAACAGAGAAATATCGGGAGATGGGGGGAAAAGTGTAAGTGTGTGTGCGTGCGTGTGTGTGTGTGTGTGTTTCTGCCCTCTTGCCTGTGTCAGTGGGTTAGTATCTGTGGCCCTTTACGCTCGTAGTGCCTATTAGATGCCTTAAAGCCAGTGGTCTCTCCTCTTCTATGTGTTGGACGCATTCATACATGACAGAGAAGTGGGAAGGCCAGTAGTCTGCAGTACGGCAAATGGCAGAAGACTTCACAAGTTGTTGTTTTTTTAGATGCTGCCCCAAAAAGCCCAGTGAGATAATATTTTATTTTAATTCAATTTTTTTACAGTGCTTAATGTTTTTTTAATTATTTCACATCCCTCTTTAAATTACATTGGAACCTATGAAAAAGATTTTACTTTTATGAGCTCTATGTTTTTTTTTACTTTCTGCTTATCTAACACTCCTTCGGTTTAAATGTGATTCACTTCCTAAACAGTCTCAAACCTCTCTGTCAGCATGTTCACATGATTTCCCAGCATGCCTGTGTGTTTTTCTTGATCTGTGGTGTATATTCGTTTCATGCTGCAGAGCTTCCTGCCTTTCTTTCAGCCTTACCATGCAACCAAATCCAAACAGCCAAAAACAATGATGGACACCAAATCCTCTAATCTCTGTGTTAATTCTTCCAAAGTGTGAAATTCATCCTAGAACAGTACATGTGTCGTAATTAGACTTTGATGATTAGAGATAGGGGACGGGAGGGAGGTCCCAAAGTGATTATTATGGGATAGCTAAAGCCAGAAAAACAGGAGGAGAGTGGGAGGGTTCACCAAAAAAACACCAACTCTCACACAGAGACAGGCTGGTGGGACAGAAACTCCAAAGAGACAGAAAGAGAAAATGAGAATGGTTTTTTTTTCACAATGTTGTGGTTAAAAACTCCTCTCACTTCCCTAACTTCGTTAGTTGCAATCTAATCTTTCAATCCATCTAAATCTTCCCATCTCTTAATTCACTTCTTTTTTTTTTTTACTCCAAATCCCTTTGTTTGCCGCCCATCCCATGACTTAAAATCCATTTATCCTAACTTTACCTGCAGTCCAGTTTCTCTATCTCAAAGTGCGGGTTGAAGTTGAGGACGATGCGTTGCGAAGGCTCGGGGGCTGTGATGACCCAGCGACAGTTCTGGTGAGGTGGGTACTCCAGTGGGTAGCCGGGGGTGGTGATGTAGCCGGCATCGCTGGCATCTAAAAATCCACCACATGGCTCAGACGCTGGATGGTGAGAGAGAGAGAGAGAAAGTGAGATCGTCTTCATATATACAAGCTAGGAAAAGTCAAGTAGATGCAGAAATGTGTTTATTTTCTGTTGCATTGATTCCCTACATCACGTTGTGTAATGTATGGAAAGTACTGAAAGTTTAATAAAATCATTGAGTTTTTTTTTTTTTTTTTCATAGGTTAATACACAAGTTCACACATTGGACAAAGGTAACTGATTGGTGTTTCCAAATGTGATGAAAACCGATAAGACTAAAGAGGGGGAGAACAGAAAGGCAAACTTTTGAGGGAAGTAAAGGAGGAAAGGTGAAGAACTCCTGAAAGACAGAGAATATTTTATAGCTGATCAGATAAACCTCCAATAACAACATGCAACTATAATAACTTCCCTCACAGCAGCATATTTAAGTACTACCAGGGTCAATGTTGTTTCCAAATCATGACTGACCAGGAGCACGTCAACATTCCCTACATACTCATTCAAAAGATTTTGCTTTACATACATGCTCATCAAGCGTGATTTCACAAAAGGGTTGCAAACTGATAAAATGCTGATAAGAGTTTTGTTTGCAGAGACAGGATATGAGAAACAAAGACGTGTGTGTCTATGTGTCGATGTGGATGCGGTGTCAAAGTTCAACTCAGCATCACGACATACAAAGACTCCATTCTGACCCATGAAGACTGACACACACACACACACACACGCAGTGGACGAGCTCTCCAGATGCCACAGTCACTGTCACAGAGCGGATCCACTTGTCAGCAGTCATAGGTCTGTGTCGTGTCGCAAACAATGCCGCTCATTCACTGCCGCAGATGTACCCTGACATAGATGGGGTAACTCATATATATCTGTGACACCCAACGGCATAACACACACAACTCTACTGTATTGCATCTATGGCATCTATTGTGCGCCGTGCTGGCTGCCCTGTTTGATGGACTGTGCAGACTTTCTACACAATCTGAACTTCTTCATTGTTTAACATCTGCAAAACTTAAGTTAAACCATCATGGTGGATATACTGAGTACCATCTTTGTTAAGTCCAAGCACTTCCAGTATAATGGCACTGTATGAGCCACCATCTGCCAGAAGAAAGTCAAGATCCAAGGTTGCTTGCCAATCCAATATCAGTATGTTACATAAGTAATAATATCATTTCAGTGCCTCCGGGCTAATACCTGAATTGGACAGTGGTGGAAGACTTACTCAGATATTTTACTTATGTAAAAATACTAACACCACGGTGTAGAAATACTCCGTTAAAAGTGAAATTCATGCATTCAAAATCAAACTTGAGTAAAAGTTCAAAAGTATTAGCACCAAAATCTACTTAAAGTACACAAAAGTAAAAGTGCCTATTGTGCAGATTGTCCCATTTCATAATAAAATATTATATTATTGGATTCTAATTATTGATACATTAATGTGTTCATCACTTTAATGTTGCATCTGGTAAAGGTTTATTTGTATAATTCCTCATATATTAATAGTTGATTATATTTCATATTTATCTTAGCAATGTAATTAATCTTGTCAAATAAATATAGTGGATTAAAACGTAAAGTATGCAGTGGAGTAGAAGTATAAAGTTGCAAAAATGAAAATACTCAAGTAAAGTACAAGTACCTCAAAATTGTACTTAATTACAGTAGTTAAGTAAATGTACTTCATTACTTTCGACTAGTCTTGGTTTAAGAAGGAAATTAAAAACAAGTGCTTTGTTTGTGCTTGTTATATAATTTGTTAAGTAGACTATAAACCCTTCCAACGGATTATTTCTGGACAAAACTGTGATTACACTGTACATTTGGACCCAAGCAGAATGATTTTCAACAAATATTTTGGGTAAAATGATGGCCACGGTGGACCAGGTTACGCTCATAAAAACAGCATCTGTGAATGTCGGCTGCTTGCTGGGAAGAATTTGGCCGGTGAGCAACCCCTTAGATAATTTCCTGTTTGTGAGAGAGAAAAACAAACTCACAATCAAGCTCCTGACGGTCCATATTATTGTTTCAATCAGGGCGAAATGTCCCTCAAGAAACCTTTCCTCATTAAAACATAATTTAAAAAAGAAAAAGCAAAGCGAGAGCAGAAGAAGTTGTGTAACTGCTTGGTCTGTGCGACTGGCGAGCTCGCTGTGCTATGACATTTTTATTTATCGCCGCTGTGCTGAGTGGGGTGACATCGCCAAGTCAAACTACTCAGCAGAACACAACATATCTTAACACTATAAATAGACGGGCTACTGTAAACCTACTCGGAGAGGAGTCACACATGCACACACACGCACAGCATAAACACTTTACCAGCATTCGCATGGATAGGTGAGACAAACATGCAGCATCTAGAATCTGACTTTTTTTTTTTTTAAATCATGGCTGCAAATATGCATGCGCATGGGCTGATGCTCATACACTCGAGAGTCAGCAAGGGAGGTTAGATCTCAGCACCCTGCACAAAGTGATGGACACTTTGGCATCTATATCTGGTGTCTAGCTCACACTGCCTGCAAGCGATTAATGATCAGCCCTCTGTATCTCGCTCTATCTCTCCGCCTCTGCCTGTCTCTCCCTTCTCCGTCATGCTGCGAGCCAACTAGTCACGTCGATCTCCCCCTATCTGTTTCCAATCTCCCTGGTGACACACGGTAACACAGGAGTAGAGTTACAAGGCCTATGTAACCCGGCCAGATGCATTTCATCTCAGAACCACCTGGATTAGTGTTTAACCACTGTGGAATCTCACAGCAGCATCAGCCAAACACCACTTTTAGCACACGGCTGTAGCTGACTGTCTCTAACAAAAAATCCTGGATATGCTGAGACAATGTGAGGGGGATTGGTTTAGTCTAGTTAATTTGCATGCATACATGTATATATGTATATTACATTACATTACAGGTCATTTTGGCAGACGCTCTTATGCAGAGCGACTTACAGTGAACTAACTACAGGGACAGTCCTCCTGGAGCCACTCTGGGTTAAGAGCCTTGCTCAGGGGCTCAATGGTGGCAGCCTGGTATATAAAAAAAATAGAAAAAGTTTGTGGAGAAGAGGTTAGAAGCCAAAAAAGGCTTATGAAGACACTTAACCTATTAAATATCAATCGTCATATTTAAAAAATGATTAAAAAAAAGATTAACACGAATATTGTATTGTTCACGAAGTTTCAAGACTGAGCACTAATACAAAATTGCAAAATAAGATTATGTTTATAAGTGGAGAAGTATTGCTGTGACATCCATGAAGTGTTATGAATCTTTACTAATTAAAGTCCTTTTCAGATGTTTCTTTGAGTAACGATAATGTCGATGTTGATTGTAGTGATAGAAGAAGGTTGTTCCAGTGAGATGCTCCTATGTATTTCAATGAATATTGATTAAGATACAGAAGATAACAGTCCTTAGAGTGTGCTGCATCTGAAAGTCATGAGTTACATCTTTGAGGTATACATATTTATACATGAATACACAAGTCTGGTATATGTTCACATACAAAATTGATAGTTTGTATTTTCTGAAGACAGGAGCTGATGAGGCGCATCGTTCAGCAAAGTTCTCAACATTTTCTTTTGAATGAGGAATATGTTATTGAGATAAGTGGGACGTGTGGTGGCCTGAGCAGTATTACAAAACAAAATATGAGGATAAACAAAGCTGTAATAAAAAGTTAAAATACAGGAATGATTAATCAATGAACGAACTCTACACAAGATACGAATGGAGCACATAGTCTTTTTACAGAGAAGTGTAGTATGGTATTTCCATGACCATAACTATTAGAGAAGAATTAAAGAAATGTAACTAATTTACAACATACTACTGATTTGGGACTCATAATGCAGTTCGTAAATTGGAATAGGTCTTAAAATGAGAAGAGCACAAACATTTTCGTTCAGTCCCCGGATGAAACTTTGAAAGAGAAAGTGAAGGTTTATTCTTTTTAACGGAGGTCTACTTTACTTTCAGCCTCCTTAACCAACCAGAGGATACATAGTCGAGGGAGGTACACAATAACACGAACACCTGTTATGTTTTGTTAAGACTAAGATTGAAACATTTGTCTACATTATGCTCATATTTCCTGTTGTTGAAATGTGGTGTCATGTCAGTAGACTGCCCTTCTTTGTCTGTTTTGTCTATTTTTTATATTTCTACTCAGACTAACTACCCTCTCCTTTCCGCTCCTCTCCTATCTTCACCTCTTGCGTGCTGCTGATAAAGACAGAACCTCCAAGTGTCTGATGAATAAGGCTGGCGTGACAGAGAGGCACACACTGTGTGTGCGTGAAGTATTGTGTCTGCTCTGCTTCAAGGGTCTATCAATCTCCGGACACACACACACACACTCACACACACAGTCATGCAATGATTATCACATCCACACAGGGCAGGAAGTGACACACAATGAGAAGATGAGTGCATGGAAGATATCACGTCCTCTTGCACAAGGTGCCACCAGACAAATGTTGAGTGAATTTGATGTTCTTTGCTTAGTTGCTTCATGCACACACGTAAAGATAAACACGCATTAAAAGTATGTCGTTGTAATGTAGAGTTTCCTCAGTGATAGGCCGGTGTACTGGAGGAGTGAAACATTTACCGTCTTTATGTCTATTTACCAAGAAACTTAAAAAAAAAAATACAGCTTCTAAAAGTAAATCTATAGCAATGCTGATTTGTATTCCACACTCACAGCCCTCTGACCTGCATGCTGGGAGGAAGGTGTAATGTCTCTGTGCGTGTGTCAGAACGGAGGAGATGCTGAGTTGGGGAAAAAAAAAAGCCTGAATTCATGTCAAGCATTATCAAACAGGTAAAAATAACGAAGTGGGAGAGGGGGATGGTGATGGAGAGAGTGTCAAAGAGAGAGAGAGAGAGAGAAGGAGCCAAAGAGATGTGAAGCAGAACTGATGACACTGTAGGCGTTGAGAGAAAGAGGAGGAAGGAAAGAAAAGCATTACAGTTGCTTTGAGTCTGAAGACATAATTGCCCCACAGGACTATGTTTCAGAGATGCCGCTGTGTTTCCAGATCTTAGCTAATTGTTGGTGAGTACAAATGTTACCATGACCATGGTGACACTAGAAGGGCACTCAGAGAGCGCGGGCCTCCTCTAAAGCCGTTTCCATGAGGGAAAAATACTATATGCATCTTCCCCCGTGATTCGGATCAGCTCCAAAAATGTAATGAGTTCTTCCTCTGTCCAGGCTACACCCTTCCAGCAAGTTCCATGAAAATTGGGCCAGCAGTTCTTCTGTAATCTTGCTGACGAACAAACAAATCGAACCAAAGACAAAACCTCCTAATGATGGCCAAACCTACAAAAATAAGATCAAAAATGGCGTAAAGCAAAATCATCCTTCGGAGCGGCAACATGCTGGACTGCGCTGAGCTGGTACGTACGTTCTATGTCTCGGTTTGTCAGTCCTGCACAGAAGACCCGAACACTTTCCAGCTCTTGACCCCGGACTTCACACGAGACAGCTTTTCTCTCAACCACATCAGCATGTGTGATCTTGACGGAGAGTGTTTGTTGTGAGGTGCATTCACAACAAAATACACAAACACAAACCGCTGAACGTCACTTATCCCCCTCTGGCTTAGACATTCTCGAAATCCGACCACACAAACACACACACACACACACACTCACACTCACACACGCACGCAGAATAAGCAGCAGTAAACGGTGCTAAGCAGTCAAGCAGGGATATAAGACAGATCACTGCATTATTTATGTCTCTCCGCCACGGTTAGCATTGCATCCTGATAACACCTATTCAGCAACTTTTTTCCCCACATGCGCATACCTCAACACACACACATACAGAAATGTAATAAAAAAACGTGCAGGCGCAGCAACATGCACACAGAGAGGCACACAAACTATCACTCAAAGTCCCAAATGTGTAGAAAAAAGCACACATGCTTCCACATAGAGCCGCTTTGCAAAGTGTAACTAGATCCTTGTTTGTTGGCCCCAAATGCAAATGCTCTGGCCTTGTTTCTGAGTTCTCTTTTGCAGATTAATTTTCCCTTTCAGTACAGAGTCTGATACTAAAGAGGCATTTTTCAGCCTGTCGCAATCGATGTGTGTGAGAACTTTGCTATTGGCCCGTATTCCGCATTCATTTCTATTGACCGGAGCCCATAATGAAAGCATTAGTGGTTTAGTGTTTGTGTATAAAAGTGAGAACGTGTGTCTCACCAGAAAGCTTGTTAAGAGCGGAGCAACTTATTATCTACCAACGATACTCAAAACAGTGGTCTCACATTTTCACTAGTGTGACCTTGTTGGAAACAGCTCCCTGCTTTTCACAATCAATATCCTCTGACCATCTGCATCAAAGCCTCAGGGAATATTACGTAAATGTCCGACTTGGTTTATATGCATTTCTTATTGTTTGCAATGCATTTTCAGTAGGATGGCTTCCGTTACAGCATCGTGAAGCACTTACAAAACACTTCCGGCCGTGTTACCTTAAACGGTAGAAATACAGATACATTTGTAGCAGAATGCTTTTGTGTGCGTCTGGGATTATGAGAAACGCTGGCTGAAATGTCTTCTTTGGATCAGAACCAAGAAGCTTTTAGTCATTGAGACCTGGGAAACCTCAGGAATGGACGGACAAAGAGAGAGGAAGAAAGAGCCAGAGCAGGACAAAAGAGGGAAAGAGAGCATAATGCCAGAACATCTGTCTCTCATCATCTGAAAAGAGAAAGTCAGCAGCTCCGAAAAGCTCACTGCACAGAAAATACAAGTCTCTCTCGCACACACACAGACACACAAACAGGTGGGGTAGCGCTTTTCTCCAGGTGCCCTGCATTAAGCCACAGTGGAAAACTACAGAGAGAAAAGAGTGTGTACGTGTGTTTGAATGTGTGTGTGTGTGTGTGTGTGTGTGTATGTGTGTATGTGTGTGTGTGCGTGCGTGCGTGCGTGCGTGTGTGTGTGTGTGTGTGTGTGTAAAACAGAGAGAGGGGTGGCAGAGGACTACAAAGGATCTGAGAAAGTGATGGGAAAATGGAAAGAAGAGAGACAAGGTCTCATAAAAAAAAAAAAGAAGGATGAGTGTGTGATACAGAAACAGAACTGACACGAGAACAAGCGTCTCAACTCAGGAGCGGAGACACTTTCTGATCTATGGGGCTTTGGTGAGTAGAGCGAGAATATGAGGACAAAGGAAGATACAGAGGAAGATGTTAGATCAATAACGCAGAGAGAAACGAGGACTAAGTGAGAAGATAACTGATGGAGATCAGTGTGAGATACAGGAAAAAGTAGATATACTGTTCAAGTAGCGAGGAAGTGTGTCTGGTTAAATGTAACGTCATTCTCCCGTGGCTGGATTACTGAAATGTGCGTATATGCACCATGTGCAAATGCAAATTAAACGTCAAAAATACGCTGTCTGACCATCGCCTCCACCACAACACATATAAGAGTTTTCCGACGCCCCTATCGGCAGAAAGACATCATCTGTCTGTGCCTTCCAAAACCGTAACAAATCACTGTTGAAAAATAAATCTGTTTTATGATGTGACAAAGCTACGGCCTGACCCTTTGCTCCCGTCGTCATCCGCAGTGGAAAAAGTGCTCAGATCGTTTACTTAAGTAAAAGTTCTAATACCACAGTGTAGAAATACTCTGTTGCAAGTGAAAGTCCTGGATTCAAAACTTTACTAAAGTACCATGAGTAAAAGTTCTCATTATGCAGAATATTGTTCCATTTCAGAATCGTATATTTTATATTACTGGATTATAATTATCGATGCATTAGTGTGTACATCGCTCTAATATTGCAGCTGTTATACTTTCTTTATATACGGCTGGGCAGCTTAACCTATAATAATATATACTCATTTAAGTTGATTTTGCATTTTGGATTACCACCCAAATCTTCAACCTTAGGAGTAACTCAATTTATCAAATAAATGTAGTGGAGTTTAAAGTACAATATTTGCATCCAAAATGCAGTGGAGTGGAAGTAAAATTGAGTAAATGTACTTAGTTACATTCCACTTCTGGTCATTATTACTACAGCCGCTGGACGGCTTTATGACTTGAGCGTAAACATATGTCCCCATGTCACTTTCTGGCCCTTATTAACTCCGGTTGACGTGTTTATGCATTCCTTTTCAAGTTGACCTTGAATCATACCATGAACACGAGGTCAAGCGCGATGCTGTATGTAGTTTGCAGCTTTGTATGTTCCTGCTTCAGTTTTCAGTTAGCAGGACCTTGCTTGTAAAGATATGCTCAGCCAGTCTACTCTCTATAAAGAAAGGTTAAATAAACACAGGCACTGTAGGTTCCTGGCACCATAAAAAAAGTAATTTTGTAACGTCTTCTTCGGAATCTTATCTCAAAATGTACTAAACCTAATGTTGCATTCTTCACTACATCCAAACACAATCCTAGCTGCATCTTCAGGTCCTATTATACTTAATTAATTTTTAAAAAGTAAAGTAAAAAAATAAATAAAGTGCTGGTCAGTGGAAATGTTGTGGATTCCTTAAAGACTTGCTTGTTTAATTCCTAAAAAGACTAAATTAATACTTCCAAAATATCAAAAATATTCCTTCAAAAGTTTTTTTTTTCACATTCTGAACCTAAAACAGGTTGACAAGTGTTTCTTTTAAGCAACTGTAACAAATAGTAAAAGCGGCTTTTAATGCAATAAATAAGCCTTTTAAGATGTGTTCGAATGAAGTCACTCTTGCAAACCATGTGAATGGATTCCCGACAGTCGAGCTTTATTCTCTTCCAGGCAGAGCGAGAACACGGATGAGAAAACATAGATTGACAGAGTCAAAAAAGAATAGACGAGTAAAAAAAAAAAAAAAAGTGGATGAAAGACTAAAAAGATTTCCCACCATACAGAGTGGTGGCAAAAAGAAGGTGAGGGGGGTTCCCTAATCGGAGCGAGGGAAAACATTGACAGAGGGAGGTGTGGAGAAAGAGACAGAGCGCGCTATTAAAGCAGAGGTGAAGTGGCATGAAAAGAAGAAAACAACAGGATGATTCAGCGTGAAGGGAGAGAGAAAAAGGAAAACAACCTGTGGCCTTGCACGGCACCGCTCCGGAGGGACTGCTGAGGACACACAAGGCTTATAGCTTACACACAAAAACACACACAAACAGCATTCTTTGTGTGTGTTTTAAAGGAAGTGAGGACAGGCAAATGTCCTCAATTGAAGGATCACCATGATTTTCCCTCTGAGGACTTTTGTTCTTCACAAGTATACAAATACAAGAACTCAAGCTCACTCACACACAGACACACACACACACACACACTGATCTCCCCTTCCTCTCTAATTACTCCAGTCATTACCAATGAAGACACTAGAATACTAACAGTTTACTAATGACATGATAACTGTAATTAGAACATCCTGCTGGACCCGCTAATTGTCCTTTCCCTTTTCCAGACGAGAGACATGGAGAGAGACAGAGATTGTGCTGAAGGTTAATTTGCTTAATGTTTATAATGTTTATTCGCTCACTGCAAACTAGGTTGTTGATGCGGGTGGACCGGCCCCTCTGTTGTTCAACCACAATTGTTCTAATGATGGGAAAGCTAATGTGCTCTCGTTTGATTTTGTATGGCTGATTCAAATGTATTTTCTTGAGATAATTGCCTTGAACAGAAGAAGAAAAGGAAACCAAAAAAACGCAGCAGTCTGAATCACCGGATGAGTAAGGACCGTCCTTAATCCTGACACCTGGTTAAAAACACCTGCTACCTGCAGGATAATTAAAACGAAGTCAAACAAAAGTGTCACCTGCCACAGCTTAGCGTGCTCAGTCGCCACACACAACGCATTGAAATCTAACGATCCCAGTAAAAGGGGGCTGCTTGACATGTTTTTCATTTGAGCTGGCGGCTATTTTTAAACACATGTCGAGACCTTTTGTGAACAAAACTTTCTTGTTTCCTTTACGGTCTCCATAAAACGGCCTCTGCTTGGAACTATTACGGGAGTGTGAGCTGTAAAAGAGTCGGATATTTCCATCCAGTATACAGTATGCCAAATCATCCTTTCAGCTATGTCATTTTATTCTCAAGATAATAATTTAGAAAATGATGTATTTTACCTATATCAATAGTCATTTTAAATATTAATAATATGCTTTCCCTTGGCCAGAATCCCTACTGTGCTCAACAGAGGAGAGGATTGGGTTGGTTTACTGCAGGTGGCTCCACTCAACTACTGCTTCACACTCTGCTGCTTTCCTCTTATTCCACTAATGCCCTCTCAGGCTCTCTCCCTCTCTTCTTCTCACTTTCCCCTCTCTCTCTCTCTCTCTCTCTCTCTCTTTTGGCACTACCAAGTGGTCCCTCCATCTCTTTCTACTTCTACAGTCCATCTCCGCTCACTCTTTCTCTTTTCGTTACATTGTCGTTTAAGTGTGCTTTGCTGGGATGGATGTACGCAAGCCACCTTGGATTAAACGTTTCCTGGCCTTCTATACGAGACAATCATCTAACACATCTGATAATACAGCAGTGATAAACAAAGTGATAAACTCACATGGGGGAAAAAAACAATCATAGATTCATTGATTTCAAAGGCACTAATTTCCCCTTCTTTTTATAGCCGGCTGCAATATATGTTGTTCCCAATAATGAGAATTCATTCACACACTCTTTTTTACTCTGTTATTTGACTTGCCATAATACACTGATGTATGTCTAGCTTTTCTAAAGTACGCTTGTCAATCTTCATATGCACTGAGTAATTATCCATGGAAACACACAATTACAGTGAAAGGAACAAATACAGTTAAATTCATATTCATAGAATATAATAAATGTACTATTTCAAGCTAATAAATCATCTTTTCTAACACAAAGTAATTACACAGAACAAATTCATTGTGTGGTGAGCTAAAACAGGGTGCAACCCCTTTGTGTGAACAAATGACATGGATGGTTTGTTTTATCGATGGCCAATTGAAGCTTATAAAGCATTATGACCTCCACCAATGTGACATTTAATTATTACAAGCCGGCCCCTGTGGGTCGACACAGCACCAGGTTGTGTGAGATGTAGGGGAAAAGCTTAAGGCTAGAGAATAAGTAATGCATTAGAAAGCACAGTCACAGTCAGGATTCATGGTGTACCTAACCTAATACAGCAAACGTCTATCAATTCTGCAGTACAATGACCTGACAATTAAAAGCAAGTGAAAGCATGCCACTGCCTGTTCTGCCTCATGCAGCCATACTGTAGCATGCACAACCAAGTGGAAACCTGAGTCTAAAAAATGAAGCCGATGCAGAAGTGCCTTAAACTCGCATTATTTCTAATGGCCAGCAGGGGGCGGCTCCACTGGTTGAAAAAAAGAAGTCCGATTTTATCAATCTTTTTCAATACAGCATGATGCTCATTTTGTAAATGATGGTCCCATTCAGAGTACCTTGTGAGTGACAGGTCGATACCACGGAGTTGTCCGTGTTGTCGTGTTAGAGAACAGACGTCCTCCGTCTTTAACCCTTTCACAGTGTGTTTTCAGTTCATGAAAGTGAATTGTAACATTTTGGTTGCCTAAAAAATTATTTTACAGCGTTCGGTTGTACTTGGCTCGGGTCACTTCTGGCTCCAAAAAAAACAAGATTGCGACGACCAAAATGCCAAACTCGAGGCTTCGAAACAGCAGTCCACAAACCAATGGGTGACGTCATGGTGACTACGTCCACTTCAGTCTGTGTGCACAACCAAAATACAATTATTTTCATTATAAGTGAACCTTAAAACTTAGCCAGACGTATTCATTTCCCTACAATGCGTGGAGTTGTTCACGCTTTCACCCCGAAATGTTTTCTCCTCTTTTTTGGATTTTTGAAATCACAACCGATTGGTTGGATCCATCAAAAACAATCTCATAAACCAGTCCTTAGTGCATACCTGTGGACAAGTCACCCTTACTGCCAGCTTACTTCTTCCACTGTGCATTACAGTGAGCCTGTTTCATCATCCAACATATTTCAGCAGAGACACTATAGAGGCAGACAGCTGGTCTTGAGTGGCCAATTATGTCCGTTTATCTCCCTTGCAGGCACAGCTGTGATCAAACGGAATGAAGAAACAGGATCAAACAGCGAGGCTAAAAATCATTCTTCCGTTTCGTTCACTTCTTTTTGCAGCTTCCCTCTGCCTGTTTCTGTCTCTGTTACTTCCTCGCCCTCCATCCCTCCCTCCTGCCTCTCTCTCTCTCTCTCTCTATATATATATATATATATATATATATATACACTTCTCACTATGCTTTCCTTGCTCATCTCTCCGGAGACGGCGGAGCTGAGGCATCTGTTAAAGTTTACTGCTGAGGAAGCTTCATCCTGCATCGCCTACTGCTGAGCATGTGTGTGTGTGTGTGTGTGTGTGTGTGTGTGTGTGTGTGTGTGTGT
>CALSBV010011748.1:5666486-5677117 GCA_943590825.1 Bovichtus diacanthus
ACAGATATTAGTGGACGCTAATTGATTGAGGAGAGTTGGTTGATGGACAGCATCTGAGATGGGTGGAAGCGATAAGTGGGGGGGATCAACAGCTGTTTCATTTCCCAGACCTACTAAAGTGTGTTAACAGCCGCAAAACACACACTGATACACGTACACAAACACACACACACACACACACACACACACACAAACACACACACACACACACACACAGACAAAAGTGTGTAACGTCATGTGGCTTTGAATGGCCTTATGACATGGAAGACAGCTAAACTGACACACACACACACACTCTTATGGTCTCATTATGCTATCAAACGAGCTTGACTGAGCACATTAAAGAAAATACGCGCGCTGCCTCGGAGTGCATACAACAAGAATACTGCATATAGGCACATGCACACACACACACACACACACAGAAAAGCGTGGGAGTGTAACATGCGCTGTTGTCAGGTCACCTTTAGATCACTAACAGGGGACATGACTGATCATGTCTGATCATTAATCCGTCAAGCTGAAAATCTGGGTCAAAGACACAAAGATCATCAAATACTGCTGACGGGCCGCAGGCTCCGTGACTGAACAATAAGAACATATATGAACAACAACACTATTGTTGTCTAAAAATAATATTTATTTTGAAGATTTATGAGCTAGAACTACAGTCCAAGGGCTGAACAAGCTCCCTGTCAATAACTGTCTGCTGAAATGATTGATCTTTAATTAAGTGTGACACAATATAATTATTTCTTTGACCACAAGAGCGCAAAGGATTCCTCCCAAACGAGTCAAGGCACATTGTTAAAATATAAACACTTAGAAAGCTTTTATTGACGTGACTATCGACCACATATCAGTTGTTACTAAAGTCTAAATGTTCATTTTTTTAACAGCTATAACCCAGTTTTGGATAAAGTACATATGGTTGTGTGTGAGTGGGAAAGAAGAACAATACATCAATGCCTCTTGCTTTAGCCAATAAGCCACGGAGCAACATGCCATACATCCTGCTCTCCCTTCTCTTTCTCACGTGCATTAACACATATACATATATACATATCCTCCCTAACAACTCCCTCGGTCCTTCTCCCTCCTTCTGATCATTATTCTATATGTTTCTCTTCTTTTTTTCATCATCGCCTCGCAGTCTCGCTTTTTTCATCTGACATAATATATAATTTTCCTCTCCGCACCACCTCTGCTCCATGTATTTCACCGTGTTTAACATCTTCTTATTTCTGTCTCCACCTTCATCATGTGTCCCTCTCTCTGATATAAACACACAGAAGCGTGTAGTCTTTCATCCTTTCTCTCTCTCTAATTTGTCTGTTGTGAAGAGCTCAGCCAGGACAGAGCAATGATTTCCGGAAGCAGGGGGCCCCGTCCCTCAAGAGAGGTCCACAGCCCCGGGAAGTCCAAGCGAGGGGCGCTTTGAAGCTCACATCCAGAACCACAAGCCACTTTCCCCCCAGGTCTTTCCAAGTCGACGTAGAGCCGGTTGCAGCGCACCACCACAAAGGAAATGTGCCCAGCGAGGGCTAGCCAACGCCGGGGAGAAGTCCTACGAGGGGATCCACCCACACCGAGCATCTGTTGAGAGAGGAATCCTCCAGGCATGCTGCGCGGACCCCACCCGTTGAGAAGTGTAAAAATATTTTAGTTTCATTCAGTGAAACTCACGCCAATGGATTTTTATAAATGCCAAGTAGTCTAGAGGCCTATGAAAAAAAAGTAAGGAATCGTCGTATTAAACAGTCAAATTCAGATTTGGGTACGGTCCGAATACTCACTTAAAGCACTTCCAACAAAGCAACAATTTCAACCTTTTTGAGCTGTGTTTAAAAAAGGTACGGCTGTAATTGGCTCCTTGCTGCTCTTTGTGGCTATTGGGGGAATCATTCTCAGCAATGACCAGAGCCAACCACGGTTGAGGTGGGGGTTTTTTCCCCATCAGCAACAAGGTGCAGTAAAGAGCCCAATCCAACTTGCCGTGAATGAGTTAAAGTAGAAGCTACATTTAGAACTGGATGTGCAGGTTCAGGATTTTTTTTGACTCTTTTTTTTTTATCATTACCTATACTTGTTTTCCAGACCATTGAACCAAAACAGACAAACAAAACAAAAGAGTACTTTTGGTGTGACACGGCTAATGCAAAGCTGTGAAATGATAAATGGACACTATAATACAAATGGCACAGAGAAAATCATTTGCTGGGAGATGGTACATGATGTTTACAGTAGAGAAATGGAACATGTACTGGACATCACATCGTAGATTTCACCATCTGATTTTGTAAATCAAAGTGAAATGTCATTCGAAGTATTAAGAACTGTACTTATTACACTATAAATTAAATTTGCATGATTTAAAATGGTTATTTTTTCACGTTTACCTGTTTTCTCTTTCTCTCTCTCGGTTTCGTCTGCTTTTTTGCTCTAAACTTTCTGATGATTTCCCTCCCACTTTCAATCTTCTTTAGCTTTTTCTATGTCTAACAAGCAATTTTTTTTTGAAAATGGTAGATTTTGAAGATTTATTGACAAGAGAAATGTCGATGAGAAAGGAAGAGATTGCTGTAGCTCAATCATTTATGTTTTCTTCTTTTCCATCTGCCTCTCTCTCTCTCTCCTTTTTATAGCTCTGGACAGTCTTAGAACAAGGCACAGGATGAAATACAAAGGATTTAATGAAGCATCTTTCTCACTCTCTCCCTAACAGACACACACAGACACACACAGACACACACACAGCTTCCCTATTTACAGCTCCATCATTTTAGGGCTCTTCTCTCACTCCAGGGTTTTATGGTGCTGTAATAAAACAGACAAAAGACAAATGGTCAGTGAAGAATTGCTTCTGCAAGGGGTGTTTAGTAGTCACTTAGTCATTCAGCTGGTCAGTTAGCCAGTCAATGAGTCTTCCATATAGTCAAATAGTCAGTGTCCATATACCAGGTGGCCAAACAGTCAGTACGCTAAGGTCGGCCTCATGAAGGTGCCATTTATAAGCAAGTATAATACCATAAAAGACAAAAAAAAATAACACATAGGCAGAGAGGGGACTAGAGAAAGGAACTTTCCATTAAAAAGCTAAATGGTACCACGTCATCGGATCATTTTGCAACTTTTAAGACCCCATTGAGAAGTTTTACCAATACACAAAAAAAAAAAAAAACATACGTACATAAAACCATGCAGACCAATCTTTTCTCCTGCTGAAACAATGGCTAAACGCAACTCCTCATAAACACAGTTGGTCTCTTTGTGTGACCCCCTACTGCTGCCCCACTCCATCAAGAGTAATGGGTTGTGACTCTTAAACACACACACACAGACACACAGACGCACATAAAAGCATACCGCTAAAACACAGGGCTGATCTATCTGCCTCAACCATCTCTGTGACCTCTAACACCCTTATATTTGGTTATGCACTGTAGTTAAATCGATGGAACCCAGACCCAGAACTTAAATAAAGAGAGAATAAAGAAAAGTCATTCATCCTATCCATCAGTCTTGCCATTTGTCCGAGTCAGGTTTGCAGTGGCAGTGGAAATAATGAAAGGCCCCCAGAAGAATGGAACAGAAACAAAAAAACTACTAGCACAAGAAAAGTATATAAAATAGTGTATGCATATATACATGTGGGAGCAGGAGTATGGATTAGTGTTGCTTGGAGAGGAAAGAAAGGTTACATCCACATTAATAATCTGTGGACTCTAAAATGTTCGCACTGTTTTAGAAATAATCCTCCTTCCATACAGAAACACCTGAAAACGCATATCGCATGACTATTCACGTACACTGGACATGCGCATGCCGGTGTAAAGAGGAAGCAGATTGTCTTCTCTGTGGTTGGTTGCTTAGTTGTAGAGAATACTACTGGGGAAGAGCAGCAATGGCGAAACAGTAAGACCAGAGATGTCTGTGCTTGGGCTGACGATGAGGTGGAACTGTTACTGAAAGGGAGGAGAAAGGACTACCCACACAAGAAGGATGCAATCACAAAAGGTCGGCCTAGCTGTAATGTTTTTTGGTTTGTTTTCTTTCCGGAAAAGGGTCACGTAATATGGGCGTGACGAGACAGGTGAGGCTACATCGTGACTGATAAGACTCAATCAGGAAGTGAATGGGGTCAGTAGTGTGGACGCTATGCGTAAATACACAGTCTGAGTGAAAGACGGACCCAGAACTAAAGTTGTATTGCTGATCGCAAACTTGGATTTGGTTTGAAGATCTCTCTTTGCCAACAGAGTCCAATAGATAACTCACCTTACAGCACTTAACGGGCAAATTAACTATTTTACCTTCAGTTAAAAATAAAAGCCGTGAATACTCGAGTTGCCCTATTCATCATTCACATGAATAAAAAGGCTGCAACCGTTAAAAAGACCCTGATTTAGAGAAATTGGGAATCACCAAAGATAAAAATGTGTGTGTGAGTGAGACAGTGTTGTACATATTCCCACCTGTGGCAAAGGAAAGCCTCTTCCACGTACTGAGAAGCAGCCAGACACTCCCTCTCTCCCCTCACTAGCTAACCAGCCCCAGAAGAACCTCGCCCTGCAAAGCCACTAACTTCTAATCTTCTTACAGTTTGTAAACGGCACCCACCACCCCTCAGAAATGAGTGCACCATAATGGCATGTTTGTCAGGGTAGGAGCCCCGTCAGTATACAAAGTGTCTCTCACCAGAGCAGGGTGTGGACTCTGCCCCTTCTACACTTTCCCAAACACTTTTATGTTCTCACAGGTGTGGCAACTTTCTCTAATGAGCCCACATAGGTCCCATCCTAGGTTTTGGAAAATGGTCAACAGCAATGTTAAGCATATGTGATGAAGAGTGATGGAAAGTTACTAAGTACATTCAGTCAAGTACTGTACTTAAGTGCAAGTTCATTTAATGCTACTTTATACTCCACTACAGCTTCAGTTACTTTACAGATTCAGATTAATAATACTCATAATCAACAAAAAAAAAGATATTATCATTAGTATGTCAATAATGCGTTATGGATCCCCAGGTGAAATAAAAATAGCCAGCAGTATATACACATATAAAATATATATAAAGTAATTAAAATGATCTCCACTTTTACCATCTGCAATATCAAAAATATCAAAGTGATTAACACATTAACGCATCAATAATTATAATCCAATAATATGATAAATATTTTTTCTGAAATTCTGCATTATGAGTGCTTTTGGTATAATTGTGAATGGAGGACTTTACTTGTAACTACACTGTGGTGTTACTTATTTTACTGAACTAAAAAGATATAGAGTACGTCTTCCACAACTGGTGATGAAATACATGATTAGAATATTTAGAACATGTTAAAAATGTTGCATCGTATAATAACCTCATATTCTTCATCTATTGTTAAGTATAAGTTTGTGTGTTTTCAAAAAACAGTGTACAATTACTTACAATTTCTTTTCAAAAGATGACATCAAGAAGAGTGGAGTTTTTGTCCGACGAGGTTACAGATCACCATCTATATTAATTATTGTTCCTTTTAGAGAAAAACCTGGACACACAACAAAGCCAATTGATAAAAGTATTGTCTTGATGTTTACTGATTAAGTAAAACCAGCAGTACAACACACTTAAATGAGCTGACATGAAATGTATTTAACACAATTGAATTGATTTGGAATTAAATTTAAATAGATTTCAATGTAATGACTGAACTGGGAGAGAGGGGTAAACAAGCCTTTCCCAGGTGATGAAGAGAGTGTGTGTGCGCGCCGGCTAATGTATTGTTAGGCTAATTTTGCCAACAGCCTCCTGCAGAGACACATTGTTTCATTTCAATATCAAACGGCTGTGAAGGAAAGCTTTTTAAATGGCATACTAATTGTTGTAATGGTCTGTTCTTCTGCTTTTCTCCCGCGCTCTCTCTCTCTCTCTCTCTCTCTCCGCTCCCCTTTTACAACCTCTCTCTTCTCCTTTCACACTGTATTATAATGACCTGCTCACATCTTGCTTCCTCTTTCTTGTACCACGCACACATGAGCACAGATTTGTGAGTGACAGTTTAATGAGAACTGCTTTTCCATTAAACAGTCAAAAGGAGAGAATGCATCAATTAGCACCCTCTTACAAACAACACACATTTCTAGATGTTAGGATTGTATGTGTTTGAATCAGACACACAAACACATACAGCAAATGATGTAGGCACATCAAATTAAATCCGTCACTACTAACCGATGCATTTATCCCACTCATATACTTTATGCAGATGAATGAATCTCTATTTCTCTTACGCTCTTTCAAAAGCTAAAAGTCAGCCATATAGACACATACTGGTAAATAAAAAGGTGGCTACATTATGATGTCAGTGGTGCTCACAGCAAAGGAAAGAAACAATCACAATAAAGCCTATATTCAGAAAAAAATGCCAATTTATGTTTTCTTTTCCTGCTTTGTCCATCAATTCCAATCTTCACTTTTCATCTTTGTAAACCTGTCCTGCTTCCTCTGAGCATGTCCAGAAGATTTAGGAAAAAAAAGATATTTTTCCACATATATTCATGTGTTCTTTGTGTTTATTTCTGGAACACAGCTCAGTACATTGCCAGGCAACTACAGAGTTTCAGCAGCATCAGTTACCATATAATATGTACTGTAGTTGTGTAAACCAGTGGTGAGCGAACATATGCAAGGGGGTGTGTCTGTGTGTGTGTGTGTGTGTGTGTGTGTGTGTGTGTGTGCGTGTGTGTGTGTGTGTGTATATACCAAATGAATTCTAGTGAAGATTGTTGTGAAAAAAGATGTGATTCTAAAATACAGAGTAAGTGTAAATCACATTATTAAAGAGTTGAATCTCAGTGTTTTTTCCTGACTACCTTACAGTCATGATGGGAAGGAAGATTACACAAACAGGGATTTATTCATCTTGCATCGTACCTAACTTTAGTGGATCATAACATATCTGGTATGGAAATAATGTGCAGATGCTCCGGTTCGAAAGATCAAACTCTTCTATGGAGGTCTGTTTTTGAGGCACGACAAAGGCCAAGACAAGGTAAGGCTTGTTTTTAGTCTAGCCTAATGCCGAAAATACATTTTACTACTGAAGCAGCTGTTGATCATTTGCAGCCACTACCGGCTGGTTGACAGGAGAGAGGAGTCAGCAGTCAATAAAACAAGTTATATAAAACATTAGGCTGATGGGACCAATAGTATGCAAGATTAGCTGTGGACAGACCGACTGACAAATACACACACACACACACATGCATACCCACGACCCTTAAAAGCTGACTTTGAATATTAACCAGAGAAAGTCAAACTACTTTAATATACTTCAAATGTTGAAACGAGTTGATATAAAAATGTATACTCTATGTCATACTCACGCACAAAATGCTTCTTGTACTCTGAAATATGAATATTAATAAAGGGGTATAAGGGTCTATGGATTTTCTCTGTGGAACTCCCCAGACGGATTTGTCACTATGAACTCAACCTGCAGCAACACGTGGTCGAAATTCTCAGAACTCAAATTTAAATTGATCTTTAATGAAACGTCGGAAAAGATGACATGGCACGTGGAAAACATGCCAGACCGCTGGCACACCAGGATGCCAGATACGATGCAGGCACAAAAGGTTTAAGGCTTTGGAAAAAGCTATAGGTTGCCATGGTTGTGTTGTTCATATGAATGAGTGATTATGTGTACATGTGGTGAGTTTAAACGCAGACAGCAGAGGCAACAAGAAAGCAGGAGTAATAAAAGTCGGTTCGAAAAAGCACAAGACGGAATAAAACAGTTTTTACGCAGTTGGTCAAAGTTAATTTCCCTCTTCCTCAGACAGACTGTTTTCGCATACATACATGAGCATGCATACACACTCATACAAGCAGCAGGGGAGGCATGATTGGACTCCACCAGTGGTTTATATCTCAATAAATGAATATAAACAAACAAATGAGAAGCAGAGTTCTTCGCTCATGGACTCCGTGTCCTATCTTTGCTCCTCTAAGAGGGAAGGGAGAATGAGGCAGGAAAAAGAAAGCAGAGAGTGAGAGAGAGTCCATAATAGAAGAGATGGAAAAACAGAAGAAAAAAACGCCAGAAGAACCAAGGCAGGAAGAATTTACATAAAAGGAGGATAAAATGAATCAAGCAAAAACCAGCGGAGAAAAAAGACAATGACGAAAGGATTGGTTCCCATTTATATTTTTATAATGATACAATACTCACACGCCCATAAATACATTGACATTTGTATTCATTAATAATCATTCTTGTTGAACATACTGGTCTCGAAACGATTTATTATGTGACATACAGAGCAAAATCCACAATCCTCGTTCTGTGCAAAAATGAAAGTTCAGCTGAAGCTAATATGAGGCATCAGCAGTCTGAGCGAGACAAATCAAGTGATCAAATCAAGTTTGTTTTACATTTTCAGTTCAGCAGGGAACTCAAAATGGGACTTTTGCAATAAAACACAGTCACTTACTTTGAAGGTGATTTGACAGAGTTAAAAACTGAAAACCCACCTGTTTCGACTGCACTTCCGTCAATAAAAAAATAAAAAAATAAAATTTATATAAATGTATATAATATATATATATATATATATATTGTTGTACTCTTGCACTTGGTTGACTTATTTGAAGCTATTGGTTGAATTTTGATTCTATTGTTTCTCTTTGTTGCTCTTACTTTGGTTTGGCTTATTTGAAGCTATTGTTCTACACTTGTATGATTTCACCTATTTGAAGCTTATGTACTCGCAAGATTCTCGCTGTTTAGAGTCGTATCCTCAAGATTGATTGCACTTATTGTAAGTCGCTTTGGACAAAAGCGTCAGCTAAATGAACTGTAATGTAATGTAATATTTGACTATTTATCTGTTCACCTACAGTTCATTCCTTAGCAGATGATGGCAGTAACCATTATGTTGTAATCAAGCAAACGTTAAATAAAAAATGAATTGAAGAAATGTAAGTGTCTACCTTTGCTTTGATGCGTTTGTGTTGACTACAAACTTTTTTAATCATCTGAAAACTCTAATGTGCAAAAAAATTTCACAGCATCAATGTCCCTTTCAACTTCACGGCCTCAGCCAGGGTTCCAGGCAGTGGGAAATCAACTTGTCCCCCATTACTTCTCCTCTTCATCACCTTCCGTTTTTAGTCATTCGTGTCCTCTTTCTATTTTGGATTTAATCTCGTTCTGTCATCAAACGTCAAAAGCAACTAATTCGCTGATAATCAGAATATCAGAAAATGAACAAACACACACACAGCCACAGGAGACAAAAGCAATTTCCATGGCAACACATCACGGTAGAAATGTTCCATATTCTGATGAATCTGTCCGCACGCATGTAAATTTAGACACATGCACCTACACAGGCTACATCTACATGAGTCTGATTACTGAAACTGTTACTGTTACTGTTTTTGAGTCAACACGACTTGCGTCCACACTTGAACAAAAGGAGTCTCTGTCCTATTTTTAGTTGACAGATAACAAAATTGGGCAGCATCACCAACATCTGGCCAGGGGTGGGAGAGACGCAGCCTGGTTACCCTGGTGAGTGTTAGCCTGTCAAACCTCCTGCTCTCTCTGATCACCTCTACTGGGTTTTGGAACAGCCAAAGACACTATGTAGTTGTCCTCATTTACATATTTTCCAGTTTCCATTGTCTGAAAACGTAGTATGAAATAGTGATTTAATGGCAGTTCATAAATATTACATGTTAACTGACTGTAGCAGGCACCTCGAAGATGCTGCACTGCGGTGATACAACCATTATTTCATGAGATAATCATAACAGAGAACATTAAGTTCAACCACCTAGCCGGCATTTTAAGATGTATCCACGCTGGAGACTTTATGCTTTGGAAAAAGCATAAAGATTTCAGTTTTCAGGTGGAAAAAAAACTAGTGACTGAGTGAGTACGGAGGGCTGAAACGAAAAGAAAACAATCTGACTTCATATGAATGTACTCACGTAAGACTTCCACACAGATGTCAGCAGCATAATGCCCCACCAATTAAGAAGCGCTATAATCTAAAAGAGTAGCAATGGATGTCCTAAGAATCGAGACGTAAATTCACTCACAACGTCGCCTCGAAACAAACGTCTTTCCCCTCTGATCAGAGCTGAGTGATCTTGGATCCACTCGAGTGTTAGACATATTGACACACAGGCCTAAGACCTGCAGCAATAGAATAGGATTCCTACCTGGACCCAATTAGAGTGAATAGAACTTGGATCTGGCCCAACTTGGTTCCTGGTTTGAGTCTCAGTTAGTCGGAGTGGATCCATAAAACACCTAATTATACACTGTGACATTCAATTCTTTGAAAACTTCAAAGTCAACTCGTAGCACATTGGATTAATAATATATACTTTTCTTCCCAAATTTACCTTAATATACGTGCATGTGTGTGTGTGTGTGTGTGTGCGTGTGTGCATGCGTGCGTGTGTGTGTGTGACCAACACTACTGTTAGGGTTCTTTCATTAAGCCACTTCACAGAACAGCCGGTCCATGTTGGTGGATGGAGTGTGTAACTGAGAGGGAAAAGAAGGCGGTTGTGTTTGTGTGTGTGTGTGTGTGTGTGTGTGTGTGTGTGTGTGTGTGTGTGT
>CALSBV010011748.1:5677127-5696403 GCA_943590825.1 Bovichtus diacanthus
TGTGTGTGTGTGTGTGTGTGTGTGTGTGTGTGTGTGTGTGTGTGTGTCTCAAAGACGACATTCATACTTTGAGGCAGTTCAGTGTTCTTTCTTGTGTGCTGAGAGGAAGCGAGATAAGAGGCGCCACTAAAAGCTTCCTTACTCTCACGCACTCTGTTGCTTGTTTATTAAACAGGGTCAATTATTTTTTGTGTGTGTGTGAGTTTGTGGTGTCGGACTTCGTGTGTGTGTGCAGTCTGCGAGTGTATGACATCCTGAAACAGAGTGGGAGGACAGACAGAGAGCGAGGAGAGTGATGGAGAGGGGAGATGGAGAAGTCACTTGGGTGTCAAAATGTCAGATGGGAGGAAGAGGAAGAGACGGAGAGAGCAGCAGATGAAAAGAGAGACGAGCAAAGGTCAAGTATTTGAAAGAAGAAGGAAGTGTGTGTGACAAACAATCCCTGATCTCTGTCTTTATTTTCCAACTTCTCTAAGAAACGCTTTGTTTTCTTTTTCCTCTGTCATGTTGACGGCTGGTCCCCGCTCGTCCAGCCCTCTGACCCGACCTTTTGTATTTGACTTGGATGGAGAGAGAGAGACACTCTATGGCAACCAGTTGAACAAGGGTGAGCGAGAAGGTAGCGTCGTGGAACAAACACACAACCAAGATAAAACAAGTATTTACCGTTTAGAAAGGAAGGAGAGAATTTCTGGGGGAAGTGAAAAGAACGAAAGACAGAAAATGTGTAATTTAACCACATATTTTTTACAGAAAAAGAAAAGTTAAAATCTAACATCAGCCATTTAAAACATTAAACAATAACAGTTGCCCACAGCTAATACTGGGTACTATTTGTTCTGGCAGAAACAGACCATGGCTGAACTTTACAACTGCAGCTGTCGGTTTAACTTCTGAAATAGCTGATGTTTTAAATGTTTTGGCTTCTTTCTTTTAAAGTGTGTTTACGGCATCTGGCTGAAAACCAAACAGATAGGCAGCGGTGTCAGTAAAAGAACACTTTTCATTCAACTAGTATTTTCCTTCCAAGATACACACACACACGCACACTCTTAAGAGCACAGTTAAATGGATAGTTCCACCGAGTGTGAGCGTGAGTGCTGCTATGCTGGTTTCTGTCAGTACTGTCCAACTGTCCAAATGACTTTTATTGACTGCCATTTTATCACTGTTGAGAAAAAACAACAATGTACCTCACGATTCTGGGTCCATTTGAATGTTGGTATTGTTCTTGTATCCAGAAAGTGTTGAACTGATATGTGCAGACCGTAGTGGAAAGAGAAATGGAGGGGTTGACTCCTGCTCTTGCTCAACAGGAAACTCAATGGCGTCCTTGCAAACCATAGAAATCAAAGCACCAGAAGCCAACGCATCCTGAGAGTAAGGGCCGGGTAATAACAGAGAGGAACTAGTTCATATGACACGTTGTCCCACCATTTCATAAATTGAAAGTGCTGATTGTCATTCCGAACGGCCACACTCGAAGGCGGAGCGAAAAGACAGACATCACAGAGAGAGAGGGAGGCACATTATCGTTCAAATATGGGGATAATGGTGCACATTTTCTCCTGGAAGAGTGGTTCAGTAGGAGGTTCCTTAGCATCCTGGTCAAAGTCCAAGGAAACAATCCAAGCAATCTACAGACAACAGTTTAATACCACCGAGTATTTAACATGTGAATGGCAGCAGCGATAAAGGAAACCTTATTGGGCTTTTATGGGTCACTTCAAAAAACGATGACCTGAGGATAACAGTTCAAACTCTGTCCGAAGGGGGTGATGTAGGCCGTCCAGAACGTAAGAAGCCATGCTAAGCACCTGCTTGTTACACAGGCCTGTAAACTGGGCTTGACTCCTCCCTGAAATGTTACTAGCCACTGTGATGAAGCAACCAAGCCGTTTTTTGTTGGCAAAAGTAAAGTTTCCATACCAAGCCACAATACAGAACAATACGACTGATTCAATCGAACTTCAATATAAAAATAAGTAAATCATCATCTCAGAGGAGAAATTAAAAGGACACATTTTCCTCAACAACAAAAAAAAAGAAATTCCATCCATCCATTGTTTTTTCATCATGGAAGCAGCATGGCATCCAAAACACAGTTTGTTATCAAGAACGCTGACATTTAGAGCTGTCCACCAACATAACACCAGCACCTTTGAATGGTAAGTACAGGATTAGAAGAACTCGTTCTAACACGGATTATCATGTCTTTTCGTTTTTGACACATTTAATTGGAGGGAGGACTCATCAACCACAGGAACATAGCGATGCTCCTGCCCTTCAAGAAGACCAATGACCACAGAATCATCCGCTAATCTGACAGCGTGTCTGTTTGTTTGGTTGCTGCAGCAGTTGTTGGTATACACCAGGTAGAGTAGTGGAGTGCAGCTGATTACCCTCACACACCGGGACCTGGGAGCCTGTTGCTGCTTCACCGTGACTACTAAAGTGACCTTCATGTGTGAAGTCTGGCGAAAATCTCAACAATACTTACACATTTGCTCATCATTTCTGTTATGAATTTGGACCAAATTGACCTGAATAGCCCAAGAAGCAAAAGCTGGGAGAAGAAAAAAATACTATGACACAATTGTATAACACATATTTCTTTAGGTGAAAACAGTACAGGCACCTTTCTGTTACCCAGCTCATTAAGAATACAATGTCAAAATCATTTAAAATCTAAATCACTATTAGGGTTTAGCCAAAGTAAACGAATGTTTACTGTAAACTAGATCTCAGTGCAGAGTAGAAACAGCTGAGAGAGATTAACCAGAGTGGCTGGAGAAGAATGGCTCATTACTGTGTGTGTGTGTGTGTGAGTGTGTGTGTGTGTGTGTGTGTGTGTGTGTGTGTGTGTGTGTTTGTTTGTGTGTGTGTGTGTGTTTATGATTATTATTCATGTGGAGTTGCTATGATACAACAAAGCCAGCTGGGGAGCAAGCGCTGCGCTCAACCTTTGTTGCCCTTCCTCGTTTATTAAACACACAGAGAAACGCATGCAAGCAAGACCCCAAACACACAAACACACACACAAATCAGACAAATCTGTAATCTAGCCGAGCAACACAAACACACAAGCCCTCGTACCCTCAGTCGTGTTAACATTCAGTTTGTACTCGCAGGCTTAGTGAGTGGCTTCCTCGCCGCCTACACACAGCTCACTGAGGCTGAGAGCATCTAAAACACCGGTACACAACGTAAAGCAATGCCAACTGCCAAACAACACAGGGAGGGATGCATATGTGAGCTTTCATCTGATACTACACCTTCCTTTACCAACCGCCGGCATTTATTACCACAGCAGACGAGCACGTACAGACACACAGATCAACAGTTGGTGTCCAGTAGGTGCAGCAGTAAGTGATCTCAAAACAGATGTTTAATCAAGTGATGATGCCTTATTGATTTTTTTTCTGTGAAGAACAGAGACAAAAGAGATGCTTTGAAAAAAAGAAAGTGACAGAAGTTTTTTTTGTTTTTTAAAGGCACAATAAGTAGGATTTGTTTGTAGGAAAGTTGGACCCTCCTCCACGGCTCAACAAAGGTTACGGTGCTCGCCAGCGGGTGAAAGCCAACCCCGGAGTCTTGTTTTGGAACCATCTTTGTCCGCTTGCAGATGCAGACACCTCTGGACATTTCTAGTGGGTCCTCAGTTATGACTGAGAGGAAGTATGTTTGTACGAGTCTATATATTGTTTTTCAAGCTCTCGTTCATTTTCTCACGCGATGATGAACAAATGTAGCCTATAACTGATAACTTTGAGGCAAAGAAGACACTGACAGGGAACGGAGTCAAGGGAGCCGCCACTATGATTTTGATGCGCGTCTATGGTTACGGTACTGGTACTTGGAGCCTCCAAAAATGAAGAAGGAAGACTTGCATTTCAGCAATAATTTCTTACATTTTACATACCAAATAAAACTGTAAGCAAAGAAGTCCAATTTGATAAAACAACAGAATAAGAAAGTCCTCATTTTTAAACTCCCCTAAATGAAATAAATAAATATTTTTCTTCAGAGGGTTGCTGACATTTTCAAAATGAGTTATGTTCGGAATGACCATAAGATTCAGATCAACTTTGAAGTTGAAGCTGTAGATTTATTTTCATTTTTTTATTAAAGGGAAAATCACTTTAAAATAAATAAAACAGAGAGCAAATGTCCTCATGTTCAGAATGACACGGACTATGACCACGTAACATCCCAAGTCATTTTATTTTCTCACTTCAAACCAAATGGAAAAGTTGGCAGCGCTACTATAACAAAGACACACTCCTTCTACCTTTGAGAGAGGACAGTCATTACTCCCACAATCACAAGGAGCCACTTGTTAGGAAAATGTAAACACGGAAAGTTTAACAGATTTAAGTGAGGGCAGCGAGGGAATAGCGAGGATAAGACGGTATGGAAGTAAAGAGGTATCAGTATTTCTGTACTATATATAATGTTTTGCCTGCAGCAAAGTGTAGGTGTCTGTGTGGAAAGAAATAACAAGCTTGTTCTGGCCAAAATGGTGATCAGTGCAATATGGAGCAATCAATACTGTGGTTGCATGTGTGCGTGGTTTTTAATATACTAATCTGCATAATAATGAATTCATTGTGTTACTCAACATTGACATGTGCCTTCATGTAGGTGTAACTATGAGACTTTATGATCCTGTGTTTATATTTGTGCCTAGTTTATGTTACTGCAAAGTGTGTGTTTGTTTTACACGTGTGTTCAGGGAGGGATTATTAGTCGGCAGAAGGCGAGCATTAAGTAGGTCAGCGCAGCGCTACAGTGAACGTAAACACGGAGAACTGAATGTCACTTTGGGTCAGTGACTTAACGATTATCGAGTTACTCATCAAACTGTGGTTTGTCCTGCTGTCTAAAGGATCGAATGTGCAGCGTATTTCTGTCTCGCATGCTTTAACATCGGCCACTTTAAACCGTAATAACGCAACATGGACGACATAAAAGAGACGGGCTTATAAAAGTTTACATTAAAGCTATACTGAGGCTACGTCCATGTTTTTGTTTTAAAACGTCGTTTTAAAAAGAAAACAATCTCTATCCACACAATATCCATACTAATAGGCCTGAAAACGCATATCACGTGACCATTCACGTACACTGGGCATGCGCGGTATAAACAGGAAGAAGGAAGAAGATGTTTAATCAGCTGTTGACGAAAATTAGGACCAGAGATTTCTTTACTCGGATTGAAGTTAACCGCACAGCAGCTGCTAGTATAGACCACAAGGTCAGCAATACATGTAAATAGTTATTAAATAACCAATGGTTAGTTGCCTGTTATCTTCAGGATAAGGGTCACGTGATAGCAGCGTGACGAGTTAGGGAAGGACACGGTGTGACTGATAAGAGCCAATCAGGAAGTGAACGTGGGTGTCTGAGTCATCGTCAATCAATCCAAAATCAATCCCGGAGTGTTTAAACAAAAGCGGAGTCAGCGGCGTTTTCAAAATGTTCCGTCTGTTCGGGCTCCAACAGCGTCGGAGTCGACGCTAGGCGTTAGCGAAGCGAAATGACGCGTTCGAAAAAGTATTAGTATGGATGTTGCCTTAAAAACGACGCAGTTCTAATTAAAAAAGACGTTTGTGTTAAATCGTCCCCTTACGCGACTTTGATAACTTTCGAGGCTGTACACAAGAGCACACGTTCAGACATGGACCCGCTGAGCTGAGCTAAAGCAAAACAATGGCGAGAGACAGAGCCTCCACAGGTGATGACGACTGTCTGGGCAGCAGCGCGGGGTTCAGTGCAGAGCAACAGTCCATGACCTGTCTGGACAAACACACACTCACACACATAGAAAACCCTGCAGTGACATGATAGTGCAGTCAACTAGGACCTCATTATCACCTGGCACTGAAATGTACCGCTGACCATCCAGGAAAAACACACACACCCGGTTCATGCGCTGGGGTCACTGGGCAGGAATTTGAACCACATCTGTAGCGACCACAGGGGGTGCGAGTGTGTGGGCCTGCGTGCATATATTTGCAAGCGAGCCTGCGCGTGCTTGTCCCTGTGTGGGCGCGTGTGTCTCGGAGGGCGAGCCTAACCTGCCCCTGCTGTCGATACTCTCAGAGTGTCACACACGCCCGACTGACCAGCTACAGGAAAGAGGAAATGAGAGGATTCGGAGTGTGACATTCGCGTCTGCATTTAAGAGAGTGTACGGCTCTGTGTTTGTGTGCGTTTGAGCGCAGGCCGTATTTCCTTGTCAGTCTGCGAGGTTGCGTGGGTCAACGAGTTGGTCTGTGTATAGTGTGAGCAAGCAATCGAGCATTCACTCTTGTCTCTTTGCTTCGCTGCGAGTGTTTGTTTCAGACAGAGAGGGTCCAGTGTGTGTCAGAGCGGCAGCAAGTAACTCTAGATGTAGAAATAAGCTGGGAGGAAGGGGAAGGGGACGAGAGCGGATGAAAGGGACGAAAAGGGGGAGGAAAGGTGGACGGAGTTAAAAAAAAAAAATTTTTTAAAAAAAGAGAAGGAGGAGAGATGAGCGTGAAGAAGGTAAATAAAAGGTGGGGAATGGATAGATTTAAACAACACGTGGATGGGTGGAGGCTCTGAGTCCACTGCACTGCATCCCGAGGCTATATCATAGAGATATTAAAGCATTCATACGATGGAGCCTTTTGTGTCCAGCGGATAAAAGCTCCATTTATACTCATCATGGGAACTTTTCTTTTTCTTATTTGGGGCATTTTATACCTTAAACAGGTAGCTGACATTAGAGAGATGAAGGGAGAGAGAGAGAGAGAGACCGAGAGAGACAGAGAGAGAGGGAATAGCATGCAACAAAGGACTGAAACCAGGGACGCTGTGGTTCATGATCGCTGCCTTAACCCCTGGGCCACTCGGGCGTATCTCAAGATGGGAAATAATAATTCAGGACTGAAATTGGATTGGAAATAATTGGAATGGGATTTTGATGTAAAGTGATCATTTTCGATGGGAGGAATTAGAATAGGACCAGGTATTAACCCATCCATCCGCTTCTATTAACAATAACCTTTTACATAGTCGCAATTGAACAGGGGCATAATACGAATATTTGTTATTGAATAAACATTGTTGTTAAAGTAAAAAAAAAAAAAACAACAACATTTCATTAGTTCACAAGTGCTGAATGAGTCATTCTTGTTCTAATGGCGGACGTAGAAAAATGTTTTGCTAGCCTTAGTTTTTACATTCGAGACTTTTACGATAATAGTTACAGATGTAAGCTTCCAAGTACAGCAGGCCATTTGAAAACACTTACCAAATGTATGAAAATGTATGAAAAAATGAAATATATCCTGTCCACCGCAAAGTAAAGTGTGGTATGTTTCTACAAGATGTTACTCTATTCTCTCAGAAAAACAAAGACGGCTGATGGAAGCAGCAGATCTCTTGTTTTCTGTGGGTCTTGAAATGTCCTCAGAAAAGTGTTGTGAACAACATTATATCCGTAATTTATTAATGCAAAAGTCTAAAAGAAGCTACAGAGTGCTTTCAAAGCAATGATATGAGAAGGACAAACTGGGGATTATACAAGGCTAAATAAGCATTTTCTTGCTTTAAATAAGACTGTTGAAATTATCAAAAAGTACGGGTGCCAGAAAAAAATCTCAAACCTATATGGAGTTGTGAGTGGGTGCTTTTACAGCTATTTCAAGTCTTGTGTAACTTTGCACTTTTGACATTTTACAGATAGTTTGTGTAGGCGGAAACCAACCACACAGCCAAAATGCAAAGTTAGAGAAGCTGCTTATTAAAATCAAGATTGATGTACTGCCTCCTTCCCAATAGTTAGAACCGTTTACTATCTTCAGGGCGTTCTGCCTAAAGAAAAAAAGCAAAGAATTTGTCCAGTTAGTGCTCAAAACATTCAGATGTTTGTTTTCAGTGAGAGAGCGAGGAAGAGAGAAGACATCCCAAATTGAGAGTGACTGAGAAAAGTTGCAAAAGTAAAAAGGACTGAAGGCAAAAGATGGAAAGAAAGAGAAAAAGAAGGAAATAAAGGAAGCCGGAGAGAGTGAAGGGTTCTTTGATGAATTGGTTTGGAATGAGAGCAGAGTGCTGGAGAGACCAGTGAAAACAAACTGGACCGAAGCATTTATTTACACTCTGCTTCTCAATTAAGTCAAATAGGCCACTTTAACAAGATTTACATTTTAACAGTATAATCAGATAGCTGAGGCTCCTTCTGCAGGACATAAGGAAACTGTGTGTGTGTGTGTGTGTGTGTGTTTGGGTATATACATGAAAACACACCCGTGGCTCACAGTTTGTGTATTACTTCATTGGTGTATTACTTCATTTGTGTATAAAGATGTTTTCTTTGCATGTCAGCTGGTGCACGCTTGCGCACGTGTGTTTATTCATATTTTTTTGCCGTGCGATCTCAATCCCCCATCCCTTACCGCCTCTGTCTCCACCGCGTTAGTGTAAACAGAACAATCTGGAAAGCTTCAGCAGGCCGGCCCGGGGAATGTTAACAGGCCGCAACGTAACGCTACACCCACAGGAGTGTGTGGGTGTCTGAGTGATGGAGTGAAAGAGGCACAAAGAGAGAGAGGAGAAAGTGTGCACGCTGGTGTAATAGAGGGAAAGAGAGAGAGAGAGAGATTGGTTTGATGGAGACAGAGGGATGGAAAGTGAAGGTTCGGTTTCCCCTGTTTGTGTGTGTGTGTGTGTGTGAGTGTGTGCATACTGCGAGGAATGCAGCACTTTGGAGCGTAGGGAAACTCCCTCTGCGGTAATGTTTTAAGCAGCTAATAAACTCTCATGGCTGAAAGGATGAAACTCTATCCACACCAGGTGAAAACCATTTCTCACGCTTTTGTGTTTAGATGTGAGTGAGCGCGCAGTTTCCTCCGCGCGTATGGGCGCCTGTCTGTTCACGTGTGTGTGTGTTTTTTTTTTTATGCCTGCGCGTAGATATACGCACGCAGGCACCGCTTGTGTGTAAAATGTCTGTTTGAAGGATAAAAGCCTGACTCTCAGGGGAGCATGTAGGCTGAAGGTTTAACACGGAGCAGAACTGCTGAAAAAAAATCTATTAAATGTACATCAGCACACCTTCACCAACATACAAGAGGCTATGAAAAATAAGCTTCCATAATTGGACACGTGGCATAGTTTCTCCTCAGCTTACAGAGGAAGGCAGTGTAAATGTGTGGATATTAAAAATGAGTTTTTGTGAGCCAGCAGTAGGTGTGTTGGCTCAGTGGACCAGCAGTTAAGGTTTTAAAAATTTAACTTAGAAGTTACTTTGAAATTTAATCTGTGAGATAATCAAGATTGCAACTGTGACCATGACACAGACGTGTGATTACTTTTTTCCTACTCCTCTCTCCAAATTTCTGATATGTAACAGACATTTTCATTTGAAAAACATCATCATCCACAAGCAGGATTCAGTAATTATGGCAAGTTGATCGAAGGGGCATCTGTGTCTGTAGTTTGACATTCAAAAGGCCTGTTTTAGTTTGAAACATTTGCCTGTTCCAATAAGCAATCACTTTAAAAAAAATAAAATAAAATATGTTTGCTTGTGTTTATTCCAGCAATTGTGAATGTTTCCGTTTCTACAAGCCACAAACTGACTTTGTTTGCACGAGTTAGCAAAAAAAAAGAAAGAAAATCATTTCAGGAGCTATGGTTAAAAACATAACTGTTTTTTTTTTTCCTTTTTTTTTTTTTTTTACCAGTGAACAGAGTGACTGCAGAGTGACACATACAGTGTAGGAGAAAAGACGCTTAGTGTTAACTGGACCACTTGTTGTTAATGTACGTGTCAGGCTTGTTTATGTTCCCCACGTCTCCTGCCCTCTGGACTCTGTCTTTGCTCCGCATGTGTGTAAATGCATGTCTAAGTGTTTGTGATGAGAAGCGTGTGAGAAGTCTTACAAATGTGTATGGATAACCACAAACATGCACAGACACAGACACACACACACACACACACACACAGACCGCAGTGGAAACATTTTTTTTGGAGACATTTTGTGTCTTCAGCATGAATAAGGCAACATTAGTCATCATCAAACACACACGCAAGCAGGATTTACAAAATAAACCGTTAAAAACTCTTTTCTCTTAAATGTTGCACATTTTCTGATATTGCAAAAAAAAAAAAAGAGAGTAATAAATATAGAAGTTCAAGGCTCCTTTGTTAGGCTTTCACTGTAATTTGGTCAATCAGACCTTTATCACATTGCAATATTCATTCAAGTGAATAATGGACAATTGCTACAGAGCTTAAAGAGAATAATGTCACACTTTGCTTGTTAGCTCATTTGCATTTCAGAATGGGCTCACAAAGCAGAGCTGCAATGGTCGCCACATTCTGGAAAATTAATTAAGTCCCTGTTGACTATAAAACACGTTGCTCAGTATCATCAGTGCTCTTAAATGCTTGTTGCAAATCTAGCGCTCTAAATTCTCTCTCATGACTGTAGAGTGTGAAACGTTTCTCCATGGGGACGACGATCTGTAAGAGTATATGTGTGTGTGGCTGAGCACTGACGAAACATTATTTAAAAAGCTCTCTGGAGCTTACTCCATTTCAAATGCTTTTGGGCTCCATGGATTAGTTCCATATCAGTTTCCCCGAGAAAGAGTTGTGGCCACTGCCAGCGGCCTTTCATCACAGCACACACACCGAAACGTGGTCTGGCACAAGCGAAGAGGCTTTGTCGCCGGTTTTACCCAAATTCACCAAAAATCCCCACGTCACAGAGTCTTTTCAAACCAAAGCACACAATCGGAGCTTATTGTTGATCCGACATTAAGATTGTCAACAAAAAAGAGATCTCAACCTCAAACACACTCTGGTCTTTCCTCATTGTTCTTTCTCTTCAATGGCTTATTTCTTCCCTTTACTTGTTGTTTGTCATACTTACATGTCCCAACACAGCAACAGTTACTAGTGATCTCTCTCTCACTTGTTCAAACAAATTGAGACGTACACAGAAATACAGTAAATTCGCCAAAATCTCTTTCAAACAACACCAAACGGCTGGGTACTATACTAGTGTTACTTTCGCGATTGGATTATAATGGAAGAAAATGGGATTTCGCACCATCCACGTTAACTCTACAACATCTACAATCAATGCCGACAGGTTTAAAAGAAAAATGAACATTTGGTAAGTGTTGTTTTTTTATATTTCTAATTTAACGTGACTGGCAAAACAGCAACAAACAAAAAAAAAAAAGGTCATGTTAATTCATAAAACCCTGTTGACAAAACATGCTCTTCACAATGATTCACAGAGCAACAAATGGACAAGAGGACCTTCTGTGCTCTAATTTTCTTCCTAATTGAGCTGTATGTTGCTCTCTCTCTCCACTTTCGGCCACGAAAACGGCAAAATTATAAGGGCTTCACCTTGTCCTATTTTTGTGTTTCAATACAACAGACAAAATGACACAAACAGACTGGAAAACATCAGTTAGACAAAAGACCCACCTTTCTATGACAGTTTCGAAATGGTGCTGTTTAGTCTCTGTGATACTGTACGTATATGTCAAACGCCCACTTGGATTTTCTCAATGGTCATTACAAACTGAAACCAGAAATGCAACACTACTCTCCTAAATCCACAATATGAAACTAGAAGGGCAATCGGAGGGCTCAGACCTCCGGCAAAGCCATTTCCATGAATGAAATACAATGTGCGTATCTGCCCCGTGATTGGGATCCGCTCCAAAATTTGAAAGGTTTCTTCTTGGCTCGTGCCACACCCTTACACCAAGTTTCATTGTCACTTTTTCCGTAATCCTGCTGACAAACAGACACAAGTGACAAACAAACAAACAAACCGAACTGAAAACATAACCTCCTTGGAGAAGGTAATATTAAATAATTTAGCTTTTCAGTTCCTTTTATCCAAAAATTTAAAAAAAGTGACAGTTTGGTTCCATAAGCCTTAAGTGTTGCTAACTGTACAAACCTCCCAAAACATTAGGCGTTTGGAGCCATGGTTCTGCAAGCACGGAGGAAATTGAGGCGGCCAAAAGGATAGAGAGTGTGTTGTTGTGTGTCAGCAGGGACGTCTGGGAGCCGACCTAATGAAGTCAAGAGAGTCTGGACCAACAGTGAGGAAGTCGCCCGTGTCTGGTTAGTGTGAACACAGTTGCTTAAAAGTTAACGTCCAATGTGGAGAAAATGTTAATAAACTCCACTTAATATTAGTAAAGTAATGAGTAAATGCTGTATCAAATCTTGAAATATTGCCACTGTTACACGTACTCCCATGGAAGATTAATTTTATTGGCTTTTAGGACAACTTCAAACATCTACAGCCTCTCAAATACCAACACACACACACGCGCACACGCACGCACACACACGCGCAGTCTGGTAACAAACCAAAAGGACCATGGAGAAAACAACAACTAATCCTCATCCTGTCGCACTCTTTATCCTTTTTAACTCCTTTATCCATGTTTAGCTCTTCCTTTCATCTATCACTCGCTCTCCAAGCCGTCACTCGTCATGTGACCACAATTCACGCCGGATATAAGGCAGATATCTGCAAAACGCCAGGTTTCAACCTCAACTGGTGTAACTGTGTTTGGTTGACATTTTGTTCATTGTTTCACACATTAAACAGAGGAGGCAGCTACTGGGAGACAGATGGAGAGAAAAAGAAAGTGGGTGACATTTGGAGGGTCCTGAAAACCCCTCTCCTCTCCACATCCCCTCTTCTCTGCCCTCACTGTCTTCCAGAGGATGAAATGGGCTTTAGGAGAGAATCTGTCCACCAGTTCTTCATACAAGCACGTGGCACTGAGTCATGAGAAGATCAAATTATGGCACTACCAACAAACTCGTATGATGTGAGTCAGATGAGATCCGGGCTGACCATCTGGAGTACGGCAAGCATGGCATGGGGGCCTGTTCAAGAAAGCTGGTTTGGCAAACTCTGAACTTAAACCTGAACCGCGAGTTGACTAAAGCCACATTTCCACCGCATGGTACGGCTCTACTCGACTCGTCTTGACTCGCCTCACAGAATTTTTTCTACTTTTTCTCTCACAAATTTTTTCATTTTCATCAAATTAAATCCACATTGTGATTCATTATTGTTGTTCCATGAATGTCTACCAAAAACTAACTAACTCTAACTGGATAGCACAAAGAAACAAACCAGTGTGCAATACACAGTATATACTGTATGTGTATATATATATATATATATATATATATATATATTCCTCCCAGTATCTAGTCCCGGTACAAAATAAGGCATGGCTGTTAGTCTGTCATCTCTCTAACTTGTTTCCCTGCACAGAAAATGAACTCAGTGGCTCAACAATCGGCATTTAAAAAGCATGACAGAATATAAGAGCGATAGAGGGATGTTGTGTTCACTGTAAATCACTGGCTCGGGATTAGGACTGAAACAGGCATATATTTGTGCATGTGAGTTTAAACCCCCTCTCTCTTTCACTGTCGCCTCTCTTGCTTCTTTCCCTCAAGCGATTTGAACACAAATCCTCGACTACAGAGTCTATTAGCTCGGACAGGGATTGTGTAAAGAGGGAGATGTATTTTGGGAAGATTATAATTGCTCATGTCATGCTGGTCCCATCCCTGTGACTGACTGTAACTGACTGGGATTTGCGTGTGTGCGTGTGTGTGTGTGCAGAGGCTGAAAGCTCCCAACGGCCATAAGAACTAGAATAACTGCCTCGCGGTCGTATGCCTCCGCCAACTAGCCAAGTTGCAGTTTACATCCGTGTCTGTCCAAAATGTCATCACTTCATCATTTCATCCTATTACACATTTGTGGAAAATTGTCATACTTAGCGAATGAATTCTTGAGTTATGGCCAAAATGTGTTTCGTGAGGTCACAGTGACCTTGACCTACCGTATGTGTCCAACAAATTCTTATCAGTTTGTCTTTGAGTCCAAGTGGACGTTTGTACCAAAAGCTTAATGCCTCTAGCCTCAGCTATCACCGGCGCGGAGGCATAACAACGTGTGTGTGTGTGTGTGTGTGTGTGTGTGTGTGTGAAAGAGAAACATAACAGAAACAACTTTAAACTTCTTGGAATTCTTTCTATTTATGTTTAGTTTTAACACAGCCTAGTTTGTTTAATGGATCACTCTGAATTTAGACTGTTGTTATGGTCTGTTAAAGTAAGCATCACCTTAAAAGCTAAACTCAGGGCAAGCAATTCTTCAAACCTTGTTTGGTGGTGCACACATGTGCCGTGACACCATAAGTGCCGCTCTGAGTGATAAACAACACTCTGTTTAGAGCGTTTATGGTGGTTACAAAATTAGCTAAACAGTTGAAAACAATATGAAAGTGCTTATTTCAGAACTGTTTATGTAATACAAACATGACATTTAGGTCGAGCCTCTGCTTGTGGAAATGTGTCTAGCGGGGAGTTACGGTTAGTGTTGCTGAAAGACAAAATGGGAGAAGAAAAACACATCGTCATCACATTTTTTTACTATAGGTTGAAACGTCCAAGGTACAAGGAGAGCATTTTACCAAACTTTATCAAACTTCTACTGTCACGTAGCATTCCAATATAATGGAATTCAATATAACAGTTTGGGTTTGAACACATACAAAACAGTCACTATCATTAACATGAGAAAGTTGACTGCTTGGGAAACGATCTGGTCGTAGACGTCGTCGTCTCGCAGCTCCGACTCCATTGTCACGTCTCAAGTTGCTAACCGGACTGTAACTATGGGCACACTCAGAAAAAGGACGTTTTGGACCAGATATCCGCAGGCTTCACTTTTGTCTGATTGTAATTGTCATCTCTCTGTACAGCACTTTGGTCAACATTCGTTGTTTTTCATATGTTCTCTATAAATAACTTGAGTTGACTAGTCATTTACAGGACATACGAGGTTGGTCATTTCTGTATGATTAGCTTTTCTTTTTCGGCTCATTCTGTTGTAATTATTTTAGAAAATGATTATTATTCACAAAAAAACACTTTTATCAATTGTCAGATAAGACAATGCCAATGCTGTCACAGCTGCTGAGTGACAGCCGTATAACTCCATAACGATTTTATTTCTCTAATTGAAATTTCATGTTGGCTTGTGTTCTGAGTTTGTTTCTTGACCGCAGAGTCAATGAAATCCTTTCAGACTCCACTCGAGACTTTCAGTGACCAACTAGTATTCATGGAAAATTAAGCCATTTTATTAATTCTTTAAATGATTACAGCAGCAAAAAACAAAACAAAAACACAACTGATAACACAATACAACATTTTCTGTTTAAACTCTAGCAAACTCTAAACTTTAGAAAAAACACAGTTAATAAAAGAAAAAAAACATTAAAGGGTGATGGCTTAGGGTTATGGGTTGATGGGAAATGTAGATACAAAGGGAGAAGAAAATAATAGTAATGAAAAGACGAGTAGCTGAGGTGACTAAAGCAACTTCATTCCCTTTTCAGGGGAAAAGCAGCAGTAGTACTCTTTTCTCTCACCTTTTCTATCCTCTCTCTGATGGGTGTCATTTCTGCTTTTATCATCTTCTCCTGACAAACGAAATAGTGTTGCAGTGAAGAATCGGTTCTCTAAGATCAGGAAGACATGCACAGGTGTTGGATAGTGCGTGTATTACTATCAGTATGCATGCACATTGAGTGAAAACTAATATGACACTCAAAACTCCACAAAGGAATGGGAGCACGTTGAATCCTCTCTTCATGGTCATACACATGTACACAGCACAGTGGAATATAGACTCTGCATTTAACTCATCCTAGTGTGAGGAGCAGTGGGGAGCTATTATATTATCAGTGCCCGGGGAGAAGTGTGGGGCTCCAGTGCCTTGCTCAAGGACACCTTGACAGTACCCAGGCACGCCATACTTGGTCCGTTTGGGGACAAGCGACCGGCGACAAGCGACCCTCCAAGTCCTGTGACTGAGATACTTGGAACATTTGCCAGGCATCAACCTCCATAAAAATGTAGCGATCTAAAAAAAAAAAAAAAAAGGCATCCAACATGAAGATAAGAAAAATGGCAAAAAAAAAATGCAAATATAGCAGACAAAGCTAGTTCCAAAGCAAGAGGAAATCTGGGATCGGATTTCACGGCCAGGGAGGAGGGGCCACATTTGTATGTTTTGTTTAAAAAAAGAAACCAACAAATCCTAATCATGGTGCCTTGAAAGTAATTAAATGTATACTGGAAAAGGAATGTAAAAATGCCCCTGTTTTTAAAGTGAAAACTGAGATTTTGGTTAGAAAGTTGTGTGAAATAATCAGTGCTTGATCTAAGATGCGTGGGTCAAACCTTCTCCTGAGTTATGTTTGGTGATGCAAACCTACAGTAGTTGCAAAAGGAGCATAAAAAAGAGAAGGCACACATAAGTACAAGGTGGAGAAATATAAGCCGAGAAGAAACTGCAAGTGTTGTGGTTTTCTTTGCTTCCTGCAGTGTTGTTTCTGTGTTTGTGTGATCACTAGGGAAGCCACACGAGGCTACGGCGCACTCTTCCAGGCTCAGGTTCACAGTCTTTGTGTTTGTGTCTAAGTGAGTTTTAGTGTCCCGTGTGTTTGTTGTGTGCTCACAGTCGTGTGGGAGTTTGTGGCCAACTGTTCATACCTGGAAGTCTCAGGTTGAACTTGCATCATGAGACAACGCTGGCCAGAAGACGATCACAGCTGCACACACACACACACGTGCACACACAAACCAAGAATTCTCAGGCAGTGTGGCCCACAACCGTGGGATCGGTCCTGGCACACAGAGCCAGTCACCCTCACCTCTTCAGCGGCCTGCAGGATCCAGCAAGAGGGAAAGCCTGAGTACAGTATGTGTTCTAGCAATGTGCCTCAAGGTTAGCAGAGGGTTGCAGTGTGTGAGTGTGCGTCTGTGTGTGTGTAGGACGGGAAAAGGGGAAACAGCTGCCAGTGGAGTTTACCACAAGTCATTACAGTGCACAGGGGACAGAGGAAATATAATTCTTATACACAAGCACTTGATAGGACACACTCAGTATTCTTAATACACTGTCCATGACCCTGGCAGGATGTGCATCTTGTGACACGCACAAATACACACACACACACTCACACACAGGATTTGCCATAATCAACACTTCCACTTCTGCTCTTTTGTATGTGGTCATCAGCTTGTTCACACATTCCAACAGTTGATGTGAAGTTGTATCTTCATCTTAAAGGATTCATTTACACTAGCAGCAACTGTGGTTCCCAACAGGTATTCTGAGCCCCAAAAGAGTTGTAAGATCTTTTTATTAATTCATTTTTTCTATATTTGGACGAGAGGGTGACGCTGTAGAGCAGCGAGGCCCGGCGAGGCCAGTACATTGGACCTTGAATTACAAAATGAATATCATGCTGTATTGAAGAAGACTTGAAATTCATTAGGAAAATCTTTACTGAGGTAATATTTAGTTCATTATCTCATTGACTTCTGTACAAACAGACTTCTTTTTGCATCCAGTGCTGTCCATTAGAAAGAATGCAGGTTTAAGGCACTTGCACATTAGCTTCACTTTTCAGACCCGAATGTTTCCCTTTTGTTGGGAGCCACTGCACTCGAATGTGATATGGATGCTACAACTTTTAGCCAGGCCTGACTTACTTTACCTTTATTTCCCAGAATGTAGCGAAAACAAATGAAGTACAAACAGTTTTCTAAAAAAAAGCATTGCACTGACCTGTCGTTGAACTGCATCTTTGTCCAAGAGACTTCAGGATCTCACAAACTTTGAAACAACCCCACCCAAAATACAGTATTTCCTGTATTTTCAGTATCAATGCTGATTTATACAGTGTTGAATTGCACCATCAGTTTCAGACAATGGTGATTTAAGCTCACTGAAGATCCAACAACCCTGAACACTGTGGTATATTTGTTTTAACATGTTTAAAATGGATGTGTGTGTGTGTGTGTGTGTGCACGCAAAATGTTCTTGTCACACTTGAATCATTAGTCCACAAAGTCATAAAGAAAAACAAGATCGTAAGTTGACAATAATTAATAAGGATTTTGGGAGGTCTGGCAGTTCCAAGGACGGCCTTCAAACACATCGTGTACATGAAAAACAATCAGAAGTCAAGGATACAAAAAGCAGACTGCCAGGCTGCCAATAATAGCTGCAACTGAACAATACCTTGCCAAGCAGACACACACACTCGCACATCCACAGACTGGCAGGCACTCATAATAGGAAATCCTAATTACAATGGCTTCCAATGATTATTAAAAGTATACTATTAATAACTGCTAATAATTACAGCATGCCAAACCTGCCCTGGGAGGGAGGCTGGAGCAATTACACACCCAGTCAGTCAGTGACTACTTTATACAGTCAGTCAGCGAGTCAAAAAGGCTGTTTGACAGTCTCTCAAACACAGCATCAGTTAGAGAAATGACCAGCACGAGGCCACTCTGTCAGCCAGGAAGTTACTGTGGGGTTATTAATCATGTGAACAGATTACACATCAATTAAAGACACAATAAGGGATTGAGACCACCAGAAGACAGAAGTCTCCCAAACAGAGCCTTGACAGTCTATCAGCTTCTCGGGTTATTAAAGGAGCCCTTCCCATGTGTAATATTCAAGTTAGGGGACACACCATACACAATTCCAGAACTTTGAAAATGTGTTTGTTTTTACTACATCCAGAATGTAAACCAATAGCATTTTTTTCTTAGGCGCTTCCTGTTATGATAACCTTTGACTATGTTTGCATCCACATATTCTGGGAAAATTGCTCAATTAGCTAAGAACACCTGACAATTTGCAGCCACTATTTTGATTGGGGAGATAATACTTCCAGAATGTAGCTGCCTAAAGTTAAGCTAAGCGGAGCCAATGGTTACATTTGTGCAGAGTCATGAGGAATTGTAAGTAAGAAAGGATTCAGAACTAGTGACTAGAATATGACATTGACATTGCTCTGAAATGACAGCCGAGAGGAGCACAGTTTTTTTATAAAGTTTGACAGCAACGCTATGATTGGCTTAGGGAGATTGTAGCAAAATCTGGTTGATTTAACTTCCCAGTCAGCTGTTAGAGTAGAAGCTGGAGAGCAGGAGATGTGTAGGAGTGGACAGGCCACCTGGCATACTGGGCATTTTCCTGATGGGCCGACCTAATATATATATATATACATATACATATATATATATATATACATATACACATATATGTATATATATATATATATGTATATATATGTATATGTATATACAGTATATATATACATATACACATATATGTATATATATATATATATA
>CALSBV010011748.1:5721716-5736516 GCA_943590825.1 Bovichtus diacanthus
ACACACACACACACACACACACACACACACACACACACACACACTTATATGCAGCGTTACACAGTCCCTTCAGGGTCTGTGTAACGAGTCTCTGAGAATAGCCCATCACATTTAGTCGATCACACCTTTGCCACTTGTAAAACGGTGCTTGTGTTGATAATACACGTGTCTTTTCAGATGAAATTGCATAACACACAACGATTTCTCTTAGCACACTGAAGTGCCTTAGATTGGACATTACTGTGTGTCATCTGCACATTTTGGAGCCATAATGTCCTGTAATGGTAGTGTGTACGCCATGTCGCCACATAGTGGAAGAAACAGTAAAAGAAACCATTAAATCCCCGCCAAAAAAAACATAATGCAAGGAGGGTGAAGTCTCTGTGTGTGTCACAGGGGGTGAATACAAAATGTTGAAGGTTTTATATGGAACTACATTTTTTCTTCTCTCCTCAACTCAAGATAATATTGACAATCCAAAAAGTGTTGAGAATTCGATATTACAGACCACAGCTTTTTCTTCTCTCGGCTGATACCAGGAGGCATATGAAACAGATTTGCAGGCCCTGCTTTCTTTTTGAACACCTGTTTTTATAGCATCAATATCTCAGGTAGAGAGACAGCGGGATATTAGGTGGGAATAGGGAGGTGGAGGCGAAAGAATGAAAAGGCATTAGATGCGGAAGAAAGGAAGGAAAGAGAGATGGAGCGAATGAGAAGTAAACGAGTTCGAATGAAGAAGAGCGATACAGAGAGGAGGAGGGATATTATTAAGCCATTGAGAAGTGGCAGGGAGAGAGGAGGGTAGAGAGGTGAATTATAAAACAAGGGAGTAAATGGGGTGAAGACGAGGACGACAGAGTGGGGAGGTGAAAGGGACACCAACGGCACAACTCAAACACCATTTTAAAAGAGGGAACGAGCGATAGCGAGAGGGGGAGTGACTGCAACAGGCTGAGAGGTGAGAGAGATGAGTAAGGGGGCGAAGAAAAACCAGAGAGTCATGAATGGAGGAGTGAAGAGAAAATGGATGAATTACGAAAGCAAGTTTCAGAGAAACTGAGGAAGGAAAAGGAGTAGAAAGAGAGCTTTGGTAGAACTGTACTTCAGGGAAAAATTATTTTTGTTATCATCGACAAATCCCATTAAAGATCAAAACCAATGATGTCTTAATCTGTCTCTCAATACCTTCCGTCTTCCCCACCGTGTCCCTACCTCCTGGGCAAAGCCGACTGGTTTCTATGAAGACATACATCTTTAAAAACAGGTCACAAATACACAGTTTAATGTGTAATAAAGGCTGAGTCATTTCTTCTAACAGCTGGGCACTGTAGTTTTTTGCAAACGTTACTCAAGCGGGAGTAAATAGCACATTTGTTGGGGACTATTTTTTGCTGCGGATTAATGTACATTTGGCGGCGGTATGTGGGATTGGATTAAAATAAACTACAGTGCCTGTGCTCGCGGCAATAAGGGAACATGTCCTCCAGTGCAGTGCTGTGGTTCATTTTTGTGTTTTCAGTCATTTTTGGACAACAATGGAGGTCTTTGGCCAAAACCGTGATCTTTTTCTGAACCTAACCAAATAGCGTTTTTGTTTTGTTTTTGTTTGAATTGACAACGTGTTTAAAACGGCGACCGTGATCCGGGATGAAAATAATAATTGACAATGCAGTTTAGTTGTATGGGAGCGTTTGTTGTTGTAGGAGACAGGGTTGGACTGAGTATTTATGTTTTGCTGCTCTTCTGCTCAAGTGTGCATGTCTTTGTGTGTTTCCATACACATGGATTAAGAACAGATTACTGTGCGATGCCACAGACTGAGTAAACACAAACAGATGAGTGCAGAATGAATGTGCATGTGTGCATATGAACTGAGGAAGTGTATAAACATTTCTACATACACAGTGGTATGAGGTGAGGGGGTTGGAAGAATGGCAAATATTACTTGATATAAGGAATATGCTATGTATGTATACATAACAACAAATAAGTTTGTTCATGAAGACCACTTGCTTATTAATATAAAATATCATTGTGTGTGTGTGTGTGTGTGTACCTCTGTGTGTCTTTGTGATATAGTTTCGATACAGTTTGGTTTGTAGAAGCAGCTAAATCAGTATGGAATAAATGCAAGAACTGGATAGTTTGGGATTCAGAAGAAGGCCGGGGATGCACGTCACACAATACAAGACAGCAAATACGCAGAGATAATGTCGCAAAAAAAACAATACATTTGTGTAAAACCTTACCGTTTTTGTTAGACAGATGAACACAAGAAAATGCATGCAAAGTCAACGATGAAGTGAATCCAGTTTGTGCGTAAATGTTGCACTTTGAAGGAGCAGAACGACTCGCCTGCTACGGCTACAGCTGCCTGTATTAGTCCGACTGTAGCTGTCCGTGCAAGTGTGTATGTGTGTGTGAGATTTCAGACGCTCAGCATTCACAAATGTGACAGCAGTACAGTGCAGGGCAAAAAACTGACAGTTGAGCTTGTGTGGGACTTACTGTACACACCTTTTTTCCCCTCGCACGGGCACGCACACACACACATACACCAATATGTGTGCACAATCCATCTTCCCCACACAAACAGAGGAGAGTCAGAGAGGAGAGCGCGGAAGTCAAGCAGAAGAGACTGATTCTGAAGTAGAGGAAGCGCACACACACTCACATATGGTGTACATGCTTACATATTATTACATAAGTATATTGATGACAAAAGATTTGAGAGAGCGCTAAACCAACTGTACTCAGTCGGCGCGTCAGCCTTCGAGGGCGCACAGGTGCAGATTCGTAAGAGCAGACTCACATTTGAGCATAAAATCGTGATCACGTGCGCCCTCGTTTCTAAGTCTGCTCTCTCAATTGTCTCCAGCTGTTTTGGCAGCTTCTGAGTACTTGAGACCGCAAGAGGTCGCTTGCCAAATTTTTTTTGACGAGTAAGCTGCAACAACCCCACATCTGGACGTCAGGCTCATGTCTTTTTCAAAAATCCACACGAGGAGAAGTCACCATTTGGCTATTTGGGACAGTTGATTTTTATGCCGTCGCGCATTATCGCTTAACACACAATTTTAATTACTGTGGGTTTTCTGATCTGCGCTGTGGATTAATGTTCAGTCAAATTCTGGCGATCCGACTGATCCCCTTACCGTCGCCTAGTTCGTTCAATACCAGGGTGTTTGATTTGCTGCACGGCGATTTATGAAAATGCTGTCGATTATAATGTAGCCACACTACATAATCTTTTTGTGATTTATTTTTTTGGAACCATTTGTTTTTTGAATCCCCCATGGAGTCAAATCGGATCATATTCCTTTTCTCTGTTAAAATTATTCATAAAAACGGAAAAAGAAGGACGACGAAAACCCTATATTTGGCTCAGAAAATCACACAGGGACAATGCAACATGACCAGCAACTACTTTAAATCCATTTGACTCTCAAAATGACTCCGCCATAATGGCTTGGAAATAGATAACCTGCCAACAAATTAAATGTGATTTTCAAATCTATTTCTGCTCTTACGAATGTTGACTTGCAGACTGAGCAGCGCTCAGCTCTCTTTTGTCGTCAATGTACTTCCATACTTGCACAGGCGCGCACACTGTAAGAGGGGTCTACTCTCTTCTTTCAACAGACCCTTCAATTTACCCAGAAAACACATCACCCCATCACTTTCAGCACTGACACACACACACACTCAGTATGTCTCCCACTATCTTAGTTTTTTCTCTCTCTGTCTTACACACAGACACTTTTCACTCGAGCCGTTTCAAGGATTTCAAAGGGATTTAGATCGACATGGAGCATTTGGTAGCTGCGTATTGCCTCAATGGGACTACTTACCTAAATGTGAAGTGTCTTTTTCCCTCTTCCCTCTATCTCTTCAACTCTTTCTCTGCTTCTCTTCAACCCTTCTTCACCATCTCCCTCTTCCTCCCCCCTTCTGACTCTTCTCTCCCCCCTTCCTCATTCTCTCCCTCTCCCATGTCCACACCTCATTTTTTCCCCTTCATTAACCAACTCTCCTTAAGTGAAATCAAGGGTTCCATTGCGTACTCTTCAATCTTCTCTCTTACTTAGGATCTTTTTTTTCTCTCCCACACCCTTAATGTTGTTATCTTACTTCACCTTTTCTCCTTTCCTTGCACCCCTCAATCCATCTATCAATACTCTCTCTCTCGCCTCCCTTTCTCGTTTACTTCCACCCTTCTCCCACATCCTTTCCACCATTGTCTTTAGCTACCACTACCTTGCTAAAATCAATGATCTCCATCGGCATAATCACCATTAGCATAATCGCAGTCACTTCTGTTCCCTTCTTCTACCCCCAGTTATTCTTCTGTACGGGGGGGGGGGGGGGGGATGCTTCCCTCTTTTACCATCCCTACCTTTCATACGTTTCTGTTACTCTCAGTCCATCTGTCTCACCCCCTATGTCCTTTTCTCCTTCCGTAAATCGATAGAAAAAGATTTTGCTTCCTTTCTGTCATCCCTCCATCCGGACCCCCACTCGAGCTCCCACCCGTGCAGAAATCGATGAATAAGGGAAGGCTGGTTCTAATCCGTATCAGTCATATCGTTCTGCTCAGCCAGCACTTTGGGCTGACTCAATTAAAACACAGCTCTGAGGACGTTGCGATTTCTCTGTGTGTGTATGTGTGTGTGTAGTGTAGTGTAGCGTAGCCAGGCAAAGTTGCACACGGGTGGGTTTGGAGGAGGGCCACCTGAAGACGCTTGTCTGTGACTGAAAACAGCGAAAGACAACAAGTAACCATTCTTGCGGTAGAGTGTACAAACGTATGTTCTTTGACGTAATTAAAGCTTACAAGTTGTTTGGACTTGTACATATAAATCAGACGCATTTAAAGCCAAAACAATTCAGTTGTAGCAACAAAGCTAACCTCTCCGGCTTCAAAAGTGAGAGTCGTCTAAACAAAGGTGACTTATTTCTTTGAGTTTTCCAAACTTTTACATTTTTACAGTGCACTGTGCACATTTTAAAATAGCAATGGTGTCTGTGGTAAACATGTAGCTCTGTATATGTCTGACCTTACGTTTGAGGGATGCACACACAACACCATATCATTCCCTGATGTGATGAACAAACAAAATGTTTTTCCCCGTCAAAACTCACTGTAGTTATACATGGACTAATTGAACAAATACAATTTGGAGAACACATTTACAGAGACATATCCATAAAGTATCGGCCGCCATCTTTCGAAGTGGGGCCTTTTTTTTGTTGGGAAAAGCCTTCCAGCTTTCACTCAGGTTTTCTAGTTAAAAAAACTGCTCCAGGTTTTTAAATAATTATAACAACACCTTGCTGGGTGTTATTAGTTGGATTTTGTCACCGGTTCACATTGAAGGCCAGTCTTTGTGATTGCTTCACCTCAGGCAAGCTCGGATGGAGAAAGATTTAAATACAAAAACACACACATGCACACGCACAGAGAAAAAAAGGGAAACCATGCACATACAAGATCACATTATTGCACACATTCTACGAGTTTGATAGATTAATGAACCTCGTTAATTAAAAATTATATTAGTAATATGTCATTTTAATCTCCAGTGAGGGGGAAACAAATCAAACACCTGTCCTCTGTGTCTGAAGTGAGCTATGCTTCAGCTTTTTAAATGGCACAAATTTGACATTTTATTTTGACGTTTTTTTCTATTTTTTTCATTTGGTACTACCAGATGCCAATTTGTAATATCATGTCCTTCATTTCCTTTCCAAACTTACATCAGATTTAGCTTATAACCATTTCTGGCCGCAAGTAATGATCTGTGATGCCATTTACTTCAACTCAAGGAGCACAAAACAAGAAAATGAGGTAAAACAAGCTCCTTTTGCCCCACTTCTCCCCAACCATGCAGACTTCCTTCCATTCATTCCCCACTGCCCTCCATCACAGGCTGTATTTATTCTTCCCAATATAACTCCCTATCCATTCATTTACTACTATATGCCATCCCTCAGTCCATCCATCCATCCATTCATTCTAGAGAAAGCATTAATTGCAGCTGCTGGTGAAAAGCCATCCATTTCCACAGGCTAATTACTACAGCCTCTTAACAAAGTAGCACTAAAGGAGAGAGAGAGAGCAGACGAGCACACAAGTGCATGCTTATTCACATTCACACATAAGTTAACCTGCACACACACACACACACACAAACACACACAGACACACACACACACACACACACACACACACACACAGACACACACACACAAAGCTATTCTAATGAGGCCTTTCCGTAGTTCATCATTCTTATGAGTCTGAGTTGACCACACAGGAGACAGTTGCTCTATCAAAGTCAACTATGTCCTGTTCATCGGTTAAATATGCATAAAAATATATAAAATGGGTCATTTTTGCAATTAGTTTTTCCTACGTATTACACAAAAAGAGATAGATCATGTTAATGAGAGAGCTATAGAGGTGATTGTAGTCAGATTTCCAGGCCAGCTGTTTCCCCCTTATTCCACTCTTTATGCTAAGCTAAGCTAACTGGCTGCTGGTTGTAGTTTTATATTTAACAGACAGGAGAGTGATATCAATGTCCTCATCCAACAGTCTGCCAGGAAGCAAATAAGCGCAAGTATTCCTTTTATGGGGGAAATATGAAACCAATAAATACAGCATATCTATACCCTACGTGAGTACGAGTTATGTAGGATCAGAAAAGAAAAGATAACGCTTAACAATTCAGTTATAAAACTGTTTTGTATTTTCTTCTCTAAGCATTAGAACAAAATACGTTGGACTGTTATTCACCTGCTTGGAGCATCATGATCCGTCTCTGAGAAAATCAACATTTGTCTCAGTGGGTGGCGTTTATTTGTGCGTTTACAAAACTAAAAGCCATGGGCAGGGGAGTGAAGTTTCAAAACCAGAAATCTCAGCACCTGGCAAAGTAATCGCTGAGTCATTGCTATCGATCAACCACCCTGTGAAACCTCTGCAGACATACACCATTTTGGTCATTTCGTGCTATTGGGCTGTAAAGTCTCACTGGGCCCTGCTGAGAGACACGGCCAAAAGAGTGAGGATGATGGAGAAGAAAGAGAAAGTCAGCGAGACGCAGAGAACGAGAGTTAAATAAAATAATCATGGGCCAATGTGCTTATTTGTTTACAACACCAAAGAACCACCAATCATCTTTATTCACAAACCTCTTCCCGCTGAAATGTCAGCGAAGCACTAGAATAAAGGGCTAAGAATTAAGACTGGAGCACAGTTAAATGTCACAGCGCTGTTGAGCCTCTCGTACAATTAGGACCACAGAAGGTCAATTTTTCCGAAAGCAAGCAGCTTAGAGCGTCTCCCGTGAATACAGCGATTAATACTACTTAATGCAAAGTGTATCCTGTTTATTTAGTGTAGGTTTGTGAGGGAGTTAGGTTTGTGTGTGCGTTTGTATGCATATCAGTACGTGGACCTATCAATCAAATAAAATCCTTTAAAAAAAAAAAAGAAAATGGCATTTAAAAGTTATCAGGCAGGTGATATCCCAACAGTCAGACAGCAACGCAAGCTGGCACACAAAAGACAATTTTTCCCTTTATTCCCCGGAGACTTAACATTAACCATAACCACTACCTGCTTAAACCAAAACCTAACCCCTAATATTAATCCCAAATGTAACCAGTAACCAAGATTCAACTTCAGTTCAGTTCATTCGGTTTGTCCGTCAGCAAGATTACGGAAAAACTATTGGCCCTTTTTTCATGAAACTTGGTGGAAGGATGCAGCATGGGCCAGGGAAGAACCCATTACAGTTTGGAGCGGATCCTAATCAAGGGGCGGATACACAAACTATGTTTCACTTGAGCAAACAATGCGAGATAGGGCAGTTGTGCTGCATTCATGAGTTGTCGGAACATTTTGAAAAATGTGTGTCTAACCAGGAAAATTGACGTGAACGCCCCCTCAAGTCGGAACAACAACTTTTAGTGTCCACGTTGTTTCCACATTATGCTTAAAGCTCATTTACACACTGAAGTCAGAAGAACAACTTCCCAACTCGTGAATGGGGCAATCCGAGGAACATGTGAATGCAGCATGGGCGGAGGTCTGCGCTCTCTGAGTGACAAGGAAAACATTTATGAATATAGTCTTAGTGCGGTTTAAATCTAGGTTGAGTAAACTCCTCACCTAGTGACCACATGATCTTATGTAGGCTACACCCGTTTACGCAGGTCAAGAGATCACTTAGCAGTTCATCAGCAGATATATTCAACAGTAGTTTCACTATTCGGTGCTTGGTCTGCTTTGCTATCACACCCCACACATACTTCACCAAAGTCTGTTTGGAAGTGGACCGAGTCCAAACCAGAGTCCAATTGACAGCTTTCACACCAGCCCGACATACGGCAGTAAACAGATTAGGTGTGGGGACTAACTTTTTGTCCCCAAAATGGGAATTGAGTCCCCACAATGTGAATATGTCAAGAGATTTTTGTCGCCACAACAAGATTAATAGAACACGCACAGCCAAGCACACGCACACAATAAAAAATAAATACAAATCTGATCCTGAACAGTAAAATAGGAGCAAGCTGTGCACTTTTTCAGTTCAAAATGCTGCTATTTGTGGGTGTGTATATTTTTATATATACTTACATATTTTAGGAAGAGAGAGTAAAGAAAGTGAGGGATAGAAATGAAAGAGAGAGAGAGAATGGGAAACAGTGGGTTTGGTGGGAGGGAGAGAGAGAGAGAGAGAGAGAGAGACAGAGAGAGAGAGAGATGAGGATAAATAAATGATAGTAAGAAAGAAGGTAAGGTGATAGCAGAGAGGATAGGATTAGTCTCTGCTGCAAAGCCTTTAGAGAAATACACGAAAAACCACACACACACACACACACACACACGATAAGGATGACATAGACACATATTATACATACAGTAAAAATATAAAATAAAATAAAAGACACACACACACACACACACACACACACACACACACACACACACGGTTATCCAATCCTTAGTGTTCTTAACAGTTAGGCTTGTCCTTGAAAGTGCAAGGTGGGGAGTTGATAAGGGGACAGAGAGAGAGAGAAAGAGAGAGTCAGGGGTGATGCCATATATAAAGGGACAGAGAGAAGGATGAGGAGAAGGGGAGCCGGAAAAGTGAAGGAAGATAATTTAGTTTCCTCTAAGCCCCCTCCCTGCCACCCAGATAGTATATCCGTCTACCTCTACCCCCCCCATCCACTCTCCATCTGTGTCTTTCACTTCTTCTCTCTAACCCAAACTTCCCGACTTAAGAAAGTTCCCCTTTGAGGATTATGAGGAACAAAGAAAGGTGAATTCCAAGGAAGACTGAGGGAGTGGAAAAGAGAGAGAGAATAAGGGGGGAGGGCAAAGAGGTAGGGGTTAAAGGGGAGAACATTTACCGGACAGAGGCCTACACATGATGGGAGAGAGGACGGAAATGAGAGCAGAGTATATTTTTACTCCCGCTGCCATTTTTCTCTAATGTCAGCGCCTTAGGTAGCAAAATCTTCTGCTGGGTTTTTATTTGTGGATTCTCGTATTATTTATTTATTTCTCTATGATATCTCAGGAGCAGGACTTAGCATAAGACCATAAGCACATAAGAGCAGCACAGCCACCTTTCTCGTGTGTGTGTGTGTGCGTGGGTGTGGAAGAGAATGCATGCATGTGCTAGAGCATGTACAGAATCTGAGTGCTGAAAATATCGTTTCTTTGCGTGTGATTGTGTGACGGCGGGAGCAGGTGGCCACAGTGGCAGGTTAGATGGAGCTGTAATAGGATGAAAGTGACACTTTTCTCGTTCTGCCTCCCTCACACTCTTTCTTCCTCTCCCAGATGATTGGCTCCGGTGGTGGGGTCGTGATGGTCGGGGTGTCTTTTGATTCTATCCTCTATTTCTTCTATTTTTTTTATCTCTTCTAATCTCATGAAAGTCTTGACCTCTTCTCTCCTATTGTCTCCCTGTGTCACACTGTTCTAGTCCCTCCATGTTTTATATCTTGTCCTTTACGTTTTAACATCGCTCTTTTCCCTTCTCATCTCCTCTGCTTTTCTTCTTCTCTGCTTGTCCTGTCATGTATCTATTCCCTCCAGTGTAAAATGTCAGTTCAGGTAGGAGTATGCTACAGAAGCTTAATCTGCATTGACTATCACTACCAAATTGATAAAAGAGGTTTTATTACACTGATTAACGAGTCTGGACTTTTTTGGATTGAAGGTCTTTTTACATCAATAAGCGAGGTCACTGAAAACTGACCTTTTTCAAAACTCCTTCCAGGGTGAAGATTTTCTGAAACTTTGTTTTCAGGGTTGATGTGTAAAAAACAGATTTTTGCCGTGAAGCGTACAAAAAATGGGATACTATAAATAAATGTCAGTTGTCAGAGCATACAATCAATGATCTGTTTATCTTTACGACTCAAGACTCTAATCGAATACCTGACCTTAAAATCCAAATTGTGACACCCCTAATGTGGGCTAATTAGGTGAAAATACATAATGTTTTTTTTTTTTTTTTTTATAAATGAATGAATTAATATTTTTATAATAAAAAAAAAAGCAGTATATTCATCCAAAATGGACTATTTGTGCATGTATGTGTGCACGTTTGGTTTATCGTGTGTATATGACCGTGTTCTATGAGGTACACTGAGCTCAAGAAAAAAAAAAGAAAAAAAAAGAGAAAAACTGTGTGGTAATTGGACGCAATATTAGCTTTTGTGCTGGATGACATGCTGTGGAAGGAGGCAGAAATCCACTTGCTACGCTGAGCTTTTGTCCGGTATGTGGACCTGAATCCATGAACAGACGTGTAACATATGTACGGACACACAGACACACAGAGCCCCCCTTGAGTTGTTCTATCCGAGATGAAAAGAAATGCTCACAAACACTGTACCCTCTAAAAATGAAGTCCTTAAAGCTTAAGTATTTTCTGACCTATATTGCATGACCCCTGTGAAAACTTCTCTTTTCTAGTAGTGAACTTTTTCTAAAAATTGACCAAAAAACTGCTTGGTCGACCCTTACTGAAGTGCTAACTTTATCTATTTCACAATGTATTTGATATGGTTGGGATGATAAACTGTGATTTTGAGCATACACAGGAAAACTATATCCTCCAGACTGCATGTCGTACGCACAGAATTCTGACAAAGAGATGAGAAACATCACTGAGCAGTTTTCAATTTGTCTGAAAGCTCTGACTTGGCTGCATGGTCAGATATTACCTCTAGTACAAGGAAGGATAGTGTCATCTATCAAATACCCTCCGAGAAATGGAGATGGACATTTTCTTGCAGACACAAGCAGTCTGTTGCAGATTGGCCAGGACGTAGACTTAGCTCTGGTCCAGGTGGGGGAGATAGGGGGATGGGCAGGGGAGGAGGACAGAATTAGAGAAAGCGGGATGGGTGGGAAAGAAAGAGAAATGTAAGGAGAGAGCGAGACGGGGATTAGAGACTCTCTGAAAGGCAGTCACTTAATTTCCTGGCTAACCTGGCTATGATTATCTCCTGGGTGGGAATGGAATGTTTGATGTCCTGGAACCAGACTAATCCTTGGTGACTAACCTCCACCTCTCATTTCCTCTGGATTAGCTCACTTTGCTACTTAATAAAAAATGTGGAGGTGGATATATATTAACCTACAGTGAAAGAGAGATTGCATCTCTCTCTGACTGAAGACTGTCCTCCCGAAAATGACAGCATTGGCCATTTGTTCAAACATTAAAAATCGACTGTGTGTGTTTTCCTGGCGAGGACCTCATTTGGCTTTCTGAATGATGCCTGTTGGTGGACGGCAGAAGAAAACCTTATAAGAAGAAGACTGGGGTGGACAAATACGGGATTCTTTAACCATTCTCAAACCATAACTAAGCAGGATAGATGTACCTTCGAAAATCAAAAGTATATTTATTTTGTTTTTAATATGAGACCCTGAAAATAATAGGCAAAGATTCAAAAGCGTCTAGTAAGAGAAGGTAATCAGTGGCAGTTAGATTCAATTCACATAGAGGCAGAAAGATAAATGAAGATGGGAAAACAAATTCACGCTGTTTATTATCAATATCTTGTCTCGATTCAGTGTCAGACCAACAAATTAAACACACAATTGAAACACACAATCGCGTACACTCATGCTTGTCATGGTAACCGGTTGGCTGTGACTTCTTGCCTGTTTGGATTGATAAATTAGTTGAAGCTGAAGGTGCCACAGTGCCTCCAACCATTTGGAAACTCATGATCGAGGGTTATTTGCACATTCACACGAGGACTGCGAGGACTTGCACCTCCCACAAATACACACTTTTACATCACTAAAAAGCTGCAAATGAACTAACAGTTTTTCAGAAAAGCTGTTGCCAAATTATGCTCAACAGTCTTTCCCAGTTTTTTTTTTTTTCTTTTCACCAGGCTTTTCTCAAGAGCGAAAGCCTGAAGTGTTGCCAGGTGACCAGCCAATCTGACCAATGACATGTCACTTGACCCTTCTCTCGGCCAATGCCATGCCTCCAACAACCGGCTGGGCCCCAGCTGGCCAATTAGCTCGCCTCTTAGTGTGGAGCTCGGCCAATGAAAAGCCCCGGGAGACTTCTGTTCATCTGAACTCACAGATGGGGGACAGAGAGGGAGAGGGAAAGAGTGTGCGTGTGTGTGTGTGCGTGTGAGGGACTTGGCCTGAGTTCCCTAACACTATTGAGACATCTTCACTGAAGAGGTTGGCTAGTTTTGAGTTAGCAGTTGGACACACATCTCTCCATTTAAAAGCGACCAATGGGAGACTTACAGTGCTAGTAGCAGAAATAAAAAGGAAACCAAACTGCCAACCTGACAGCTTTTAAGATGGAGACAACCGTTTCTTGATTTCTAACACGTTTCCACCAAAACCTTATATACTGTATCTTAAATGTGGACAATTTGCAAATCACTAAGGCAGGCCGACATTTTACTGTCCATTAAGTCCTAATTTAAAAGAGCACTCCAAAGTAAAGTTGGCAAATGGCGAAAAGTTCAGTATCAAATAGAAAGGCCTAAATGTTACTGGGATGGAAAGCTGTATAGAGAAAATACCACAAAATGCAGAGCAGAAGTGGAACTTGAAAAGCTCTCTTTGCCTTACTAGTTACACTGATTTGCAGTGAAACTTCTCCCAGCATTTTAGCAGTAGGTCTATTTTTTATCACAAAAAAACATTAAGTGAAACTGACTTTCTTTCAGTCAGCATTTTGGACAGCTGTATTGAAATGCCACACTTACATAAGCTCTCCCTCTCTCAATATCTCAGCATGTGACTCAAGTTTCCTCTTTTTCTGTGCAACTCTCACTGAATCTTTCCCTGACTCTTCCCCATGTTTAAAGATAACACTTTCTCTCCAAATTGCAATTTCACTTTGCTTGGCATGAAAGCTCATCTGTGCTGACAGGGAAATACAAGCAATAAATAAAACAAAATGTGTACAGAAAAATGTAATAGTTACAACAACAACAAAAAACACTAAACAGAAAAAAGAATATATGGTATGAGTGGACTGCTTTTATGAATGCATTCACCTCTATCCAAAGCATGCGGCATCCATGTAAAGCTTTAAATCTACACAAAACAAGTCTTCACTCTGTACACACATACATACTTCACCTAGACAAAGTTGTGTGTGTGTGTGTGTGTGTGTTTGCATGTTGGGATCTTTCTCAAAGCTTGAGTAGAAGTCATGAGAGCTCATTAGAAATCCATGACCTATACCTGAAATGAATTGTGCATTATTTCCTAATTCTATGCAGCCATATTCTGTACCCGTAGACCTGGAACTTGTGCAGCATTGCCTATCCCAGCTCACACTGGACAAGGGGCAAGGAACGCCAACGCAGGTCACCACTAATTCATATAGACAGTCAAACATTCACATGTGGTGGTATTTACATGCAAACGGGTGATATGTGGCGTTTGAACGTCCAGTCAGGGCAAACTGCTGGAGTGGACATTGTGTACATGTGTCCAGTTCCACAATGATTGAGACCTGTGAAACAGAACCCTGCATATGCACGGTTTTATAAATCTGACAAAAATAATGCACATGCCTCTTTCTATTTTTTTGTGAGTAGACATAGTATAACGCAACCGGCCATTTACGTTTTTTTCCATTGTTGGTGAATAACTTGTGGTAAAGTTGTATTTTGTCACTATTTTGTGCTGAGAATAATTCCTGCTAGCAATCACATCCATTACCATAATATATATTACCATAACTTATGCAATGTCTTAACTAATGGGAAAACCATATTTCTTATTTGAACATGTCACCTACAGTACTGCAGCTTTGTAATATTCAACAGGAGGTTAAAAGGGCATGTTGTGTTGCTTTCCAGCACACTCTCCTGTCTCCGTATGACTTTCAGGTGACTCTCTATCTCCCACTACCTCACTTTCTTAAACCTGCTCTTATTGTGAAACTCACTGACTCTCACTACTGTATGACTCTCAATCTCTCCCGGTCCTTTCCTCTCCATCTCTCAGTATTTCTTATCTAGCAGATGACTCACCATATTTCACCGTCAGATATTTCTCTCTCAGAAGCTCAAGAGCTGCATGCTGCTTTAAGAATCGCTGACAATCTCCAAAAATATATACACACACACACACACACACACACACACACACTTTATCCTCGCTTGCTCACACACTGACAAGTGTGTATACAGTCTGCTCACAGGTACACATATTTGACACTTAAAGGTGTGTGTGCTCTCGACAACACAGCTGAGCCAACAATCTAGA
>CALSBV010011748.1:5754029-5773122 GCA_943590825.1 Bovichtus diacanthus
GTGTCCACACACACACACACACACACACACACACACACACACACACACACACACACACACACACACAGGATTACTTGCGAGTAACAAAAAAAACAACTTAATCAATGTGAGTTATTGTCCATCATGCGTTGACACGAATATGAGTTTTCTTTATATTATATGTTCTGTCGTGTTGACATTTCCGTGATGTATTCATTTTTCCTCTCACCTTTTCCTTCACTGTGACTCATTTAGTGCGGTAAATATTCACAGTTCTGTCACTCTTTCTCCGCGATCTATTTCCAATTTCCATCTCCATTCGTCCTTTTACCCGCTTCCCGGCCTCGCTCTTCCCTCCACAGTTGACACAGGTAATCATCTCTGCCGTCATTTCCATCCCTACCTTGATACCATCCATCTCTCCTTCCCTCCCACTCCATCTTAATCTCTTCATCATCTGCTCATCCCCATCCCCATCCCCTCTGCCCTGCCTCCCTCCATATCTCCCTCCCTCATCGTCTTCCTCCTCCTAATCTCCCAAGCCTGTGCTAGGCTCTAATTAGCTGACGTCTCCACTAATGAAGTCTGACAACAAAAGATCACCAATGCTGGCAGGTGGGTCAGAGGAAAAGAAAAAGAAAGGGGGCAAGAATAGAGAGAGAGAGGGAGGGGCGGGGGGGAGTTTGAAAGAAAAAGTAATACAGTGCGATTGTGTATGTGTAGCGTATGTGCTGTCAGGTTGCTGTGTTGCTCTCTTCTCCTCTACAGGCTAACAGGAAGTGACACGTGTTTTCAAAATGCAGCTGACAGGATATGACACAGCTCCTTGCGCGGCGCCGTCAAAGCACGGGGAGTAATTAGCGTTCTATCGACTGCCATGACATCAATCAGACTAGCTGTCTAAATGCCGGCGTGTGCAAGGGAGACTCACAGTGGCACAAGAGGCTGGCATTCCACCCCCACCCCCACATGATAATCAGTGCGTGTGTGTCTGTGTGTGCGTGTTGTACAGTTTAAAAATTGTCTGGCATAACATTATTTAGACAAGCCTTCTCTGTGTGCGTGTGTGTTTGTGTGTGACAGACAGAGAGGGAGAGGGAGCGCTACAGGTGGTAAACTGGCTGGCATAAAATCACGGAGGCAGGCTGTCTGGCTCAACATTCCCCTTTGACTTTAGCAGCCATGTGTGTGTGACGGGAGGCCAATTTGCGTAATGCCTCTGCCAACCACAATGGCATCTCTCTAATGCTGGATTTATACCTGACACAAGGGGTTAACGGCTGCCCCATGAGAGCTACCTACGGCGCAGATTTCGATTTATAGTTAAGTGTTGTATCTAACTGGCTGACAGATGTACTGTACTGTACTGTACGTGATCATGCTCTGTCGCTTTTTAAATCCTTGCTTCAACCTGTTTTATGTTGTCTTCACTCTCGACAACCGCTACCGGCATGAGAAACATAGGATGTGCAGAAATGGCCATTGCCCCCCCCCCCCACTTCGCATCCAGAGCCCGATATGGAGTCGCGGCTGGTGTGGTCCTATTGCAAGATGGTCTCTAGATGTTATTAATATTAAGAAGTTTCTCTTATTTGGGCAGGACAAACAACGATATCAGGCTGTATGAGAGCCATTAAAAGTTAAATTAGATTAGAGTTGTGTACAGAAAAAAAAAAAAAAAGGGGAAAACTGTCGTGAGGTGCCGTTTCGGGACAAAAAGAAATATCAGCTATCTATTAACAAACTGAGGTCAGACTTTTGCAGGCAGAGCACGGAACTATGTTGCAACTTTCTTCACAGTCATTTCCATATACTACTCTGTCCCCATTGTTCAGAGTGCTACTTAAATGTCCCACATCAGGCCGCTTTACACTTCAGCCAAGCTTGACTAAGAATCTCTCCAATTACTCCAGAAGGTTTGAGAAGTCACTCCAGCTGACCTTAATCTCGCCCATGCTCTCTGTCAAAATGTCTGTGCTGGTTATGCAAATATTTGCTGGCCATGTGGAAGCAACCAGGGTAGTTTTGGTAGATTCCATTAAGCAAAACCGCAGCTTTCATCTTAACTAGAATAATTGAACCCAACCTCAAGCATAATGACCCTAACATTACCCACAATTCTTTAGCTAAAGCTTCAAACACAAACCTCAGTTTTAATCTCTCTAAAAAAGAGGTGTGGGTGACAATTTTATGGTTGATGTCAAGACAAATCTGTATGTTTTCAGGAAATAACAAGCCATAATATAAACACTTGTGAATGTTGTGCTTCGTTTATGACCTTCACTTAATATTATGTTATCCTGTTCATGAATGGTCAGTAAGCGAGCGAGGCATGCTGCGCACACTTTACCTGGATTCACTGTGACGACATGTAACGTAAGTTCATATCAATTGTATGGATGTGAAGAATACACATACATTTTTCTGGGCTTTCTGTTAAAAAAGTTAACGCACGAAAAACATTCACTAACCCTCTCACGCACGGTGAAAGAGACAAATAATGCACTGTGTATGAATCATAAAAGTCTTTGCCAAATAGAATCTGACACACAGAAAACAGAGTGCGTATGTGGCTTAGCTACGGGTGACCACTACTGAAATTTTCAATTTAATTCACTTTTTCATTATCCCTACTGTGTGAAACGGGTATACGATAAAAAAAACAAAAAAAAACAAAAAAAGTAAAGGAACAACAAAAAAAAATTGATCGAAAATAACATTAGCAGCCTTTCCTGAGCGTATAGCCTTTGTGTTTGGAAACTTTTAGTGCGCTCGCCTTTTTGTGTGTGTCCTTTTAAGAGTCCATGTTCCGATGTGTCCTTTCACCGTGTGCGTGCTCCATCGCGGGCGGATGTCCTTTGCATGGAATTTATTCTTCATTGAGAAGTACTTGTGCAAATACGAGAGGCGGAAATCATAAATGAGAGGAAGAGAGTGCAACAGGGGGAAGAGAGGCATAGAAAGGGTATATTCAAGGGAAAGAGAGCAAGTGGGAGGAAGGGATGGAGCGGACGAGTGCCTCTTGAGAGCTTTCTCTTATTAGCCAGCCTGAATCACGCGCTTTGAGTCCGGAAAACACACACTCTGGGCCTTTTCTCGTCTGCTCTCCATCACTTGCCCCCCCCCCCCCCCCCCCTGCCCCCTCTTCCCATTCCTCTCTTTTAGTCCTCGACATATCTACATATTCTCTATTCCCAGCATCTCAGTTCCCTTACTTTTTTCTACATCCCCCATCACCCTTTCTCAGTTGAATTTGCCCTGCCAGTCCTGGACATTCACTGACCCCCTCCTCATTCTCCTTGTATGTCCTCGTTCCCCATCTCATCTGAATTATCCCAAAACATCCACTTAGCCTCTCTTCCCTCATGAATCCCTCGCTACCTCCTATTTTCTTCATTACTTGATCCTCTTTTCTCATTCCTGCAATTATTTGGCCCACTCATGTTTCCTTTCAGCTCATAAAAATGGACCCTCTATTCTCACTGCCACTTTCATTATTTATTTTTTTTTTTAGCTCTAAACATGCACTGACCCTCAATCATAGCTTGCGCCTCTTCTCTTTTCACCTTTTTCTTTTGTCTGTTTTGCTGCTTTCCCTTACTTTATCCTCTACCTTTTCTATTCTGTATCCCTTTCTTCCTGCTTTTAGAATAAAATCCTCGCTTTTCCTTAACACTTCCTCTCGCTAATTTGTTCCTCCAGCTCCCCACACTCATTCTGGCTCTTTCTTCTCTATTCCTCTCTTGTGTTTTACCCCTTTCCCCATTTTCTTGCTTTAACTCCCCTTTCCCTTAATTCCTAATCCCACTTAACCTTCCGTTTTACCTCCCTTTAGTTCCAAAACACACAAACATCTCTCTTGTACCCGCCGTGGTCCTTGAATCTGCTTGCATTTCTCTCCGTTTTTAAATAGAAATTCCACATTTCTTTCCACATAGTTACCGTACTAATGCAATTCTCTTTTGCGTGTATATAAATCAAAACTAGTTAGTAAAGATTAGGGAAAGATTGTCTTCATTGTTACAGAAAATCAACAGCCGGTAGGAAATGGGATAGGTTGTTTTAAGTTGCTTTAACAACCAAAGCATGTTGTTAATTGGAGGTCACTAGTCAGGGACTATGTACATATCAGAAGGGCAAGGAGCTACATGTGCCGATGTCGCAAAGAGACAACGGGACTTGCATTAGATCCATGTAGAATGAACTGATGGTGTCATAGAGACCTTTAAACATCGGGCCCGTAAATGACTGCTCTTGCTGCAGCTATTTTCCAGAGCATTTTGAATTAATGTGACCTCAGTAGTTCATTCACTAATGAGCCTTTCTTTGTGACTTTGCTTTAATGCTTATTTGCGCCAGAATCATGTAGCTAATCAAAGCTAGCAAAGATACATCCCGTAACACACCCACGCACACACACCAGAACTAATTACCTATAAGAAGACAGTGATGTGGAAAGCAGCATTTGCACAGACCGACCTGGCACTAAAAGCTCCCCGACAGTGTGTGTAAGTAGTGTGCAAGATAAAGACAGTGAGTATGTATTATGTGTAATTTAAAAAAAAAAAAAAAACAGCCTGTGTGCGTGTGTGTGTGCGTGTGTATGTGTGTGTGTGTCTATGTGGGGCACTCATAGAGCTGGGAGAATATCTGATTAATTAACATGGAGGAAAGAAAGCCTCTTCAGTGACCAGCGAAGCAATGCTAAAAGCTCATCTTTCTCTCTTTTACGAGCTCCCTCTATGTCTCTCGCGGTCTCTATTTCACCGTCCTGACTCTTAATACGCATTTTGGGAGCGCATGTTGTTCGCCTTCATGTACTCTGTGAAGTAACACGAGCGCAATAAGCACGCTTAAATATGTTAAGTAAGGTACAGTAGATGGGGTAGAAGTAATACATTTGCCCATGTGTAGCAGTTTAGCAGTCAAGAGAAGTCTCGGCGGCTCGACTGTACATCCTACACTGTGTCACACGTAATAGTGTCTCACAGGAGAGCTGCTGGATCGCTATACAGAATGAAAAGCCTATTAATGTCTGGTCTAAAGCAGTAAGAGGACGGCTGCTCTTCCAGGGCAAACAAAGCGAAAGTTTTCAGAGTTTCTCACACCGGCAGACGGAGCGGCAAGTGAAAGCCAATGGCAAAATGACTTCAACCATGTTTATTCTCTTTAGTCACGCAAACGCCAAAACAAACACAAATGGAGAAACACTAAGGAGGGTGGGTGGGGTGGAGCAGGGACGCAGTGTTATCAATCCATGTTTATATAGCTTCATTTGGTATTACCTCAGGAATTAAGAAATACTGTCGTATTGGGAATTGTCTTTTTTTGTTTATGACATGTGCCTAAAATGTATAACTATGTGCAACAATATAGTATAAAAAGTGTAGGACGGCCAAACTTTTGTCTCTGACACATTATAAACACACACATCTGTTGCAAGGCCACTGCATTAGATTTCAACAGATCTTGATGACTGTATTGTGCTATTCATTTTTTGAAGGGTTAAGAGGAACCACTCTGTACCTTATTATTATTTTGTTTTGCCTTTACATTTCTTTCTTTCATTCTTGATGTTATTTGCTCTATGTATATATATTTCACTCAGGCACTACAGTACCTCTCTCTCAAGCTCCACTCTGGACTCTCCACACTGATTGTTTTCTAATTGGTGGAGTGCCAGAGGTCGTGGTTGTTATGGTAACCTGCAAGGGGCACTTGGGCGGGTTAGGTAGTGGTAGTAGTGGCAGTGGATGGGCGAGGGTGGGAGGGGGCACCCACTCAAGAAAAACGGAGGGCAGCACTCATCCAAGGCTTGGGTGGCCACTTCAGAAAATGGACTCAGTGTGTGTGTGTGTGTGTGTGTGTGTGTGTGTGTGTGTGCGTGTTTGACATCCTAACTACCTCAGTTTTGTACACGCACCTAAGAGAGTGAGTGCGCAAGACAAAGGAAATGGTTCTAGTCAGAGGAGAGGGAGTGAAAAAGATAGTCTATATGTGTATGTGCGTGTGTGTGTGTGTGTGTGTGTGTGTGCGCGCGCAGAGGGTGGGCAAAGAATCCTGCCCTCCACTTGAAAATCTTCAATAGAGCTCCTTTGCTTGCGTCCCTTTTCTCTCCCAGCCTGATTCCCACTGCTACTTCCTTCCCTATGTGAGCCACTCAGACCCTCCAATCTGTCCATCTGTGCACTGAAATGGAAGAGAGGCAGAGGAGCTGCAGGAGGGTGGACACCAGGAGAATGACTATGTCCACGCTAAGCTGACTTCATTTGAAAATGCATTTCTTTTGTTCTCTCAGATTTCGCACTCCATCCGGACTTGCCTGGCTTTTTTTGACCCCCGAAGACTTCTGAAGACAGTCTCTGGTTGGGGGTTAATGTGTAGACGGTGACATAAGCCTGGCTTGGGGCTGTGTGACAGTTTCTGTCACTTCTAACACACTCTGATCCCTTCTTTTGAAAATGTCAATGTAGCCGAGCACACAGTGAAGGTGTAGTCATCCCAGTGTACTTAAGTGCCTTTTGGCAGATGACTTTGATTGACATCTCATGAAAACAAACTGCAAAGTGACCCTTTTTTTCACATAGCATTTTCAAAATGAGACGCCTTATTGTGGTTGTCTTACGTAAAAGATGATGACATAGGAAATGATTTTTGTGGAAAGAGGCATGACGAAACATTTAGAGAAAAAGTGATAGAGTAGATTCTTTTTTGGCCTGTGCGAGACACATTCATGCCTTTGCTGATGTGTAATCTTCGCCAAATGTGTGCTGTGTGTGTGTGTAATGGGTTTACTAAATGAGTCTGCATTAAATTCTTCCATGCATAAGGAATTGAGCTGGCGGTGCCCTTTAGAATTAAAGGCGGTGGGCTGCTTGAAAAGCAGACAATGTGATATATTACAGTGCTGTGTGGTTGAATAACTGTCCTTCCATAATAGTGCTGTTTAAAGCAAACCACTGATAACAAAAATAAATCTCTCAACACTCACAAACACACACAAATACAGACATGCAGCCAGGCACGTACAAGTGTGGGGAATATAATTGACACTATTTTAAGACCTATATACTGAATTTGCCAAACTATGCTGTCGGCTGTCCGAACGAACTGACATGATGATGATGATGATGTTTGAACTGCTGCAATGACGATGAAGGATGTGTGCAACCTTGTTGTTTATTTGAATCATTCATTGGAAAATGTCATTGTTATTTCAGAAGCCTGTTTCTCCCGTTTGTCGAAGCTTTTGACGGATTTAAGCATTATGCTCAGTAGGGGAAACTAATTGATAATGTGCTCTTTGCAGCACATATGTGACACGCTCGATCAAATTCAGTCGGATGTCGCAACGGCTCATTTCTATATAAATGCGGATTTATGTCAAAATCTCGTTTTATGGTCATTTTGTGGTTTTGGTTGATTTTAAACAAACAGTCTTGGCTTTCAGAATATGGAACACTTATCGCCATATTCAGATGATAAATACATTTTTGAAGCGTGTAAAGGCATGATGACAGGCTCAGCGAACACCATCAACTCTGCTCCTACTTGATTTCAAATAAAAACAAAGTCTTTCAGAATATGAAACTATTATCGGCAAAATCAAACGGTGAACGCAGCTTTGAAGCTTGTAAAGGTAGGATGACAAGCGGCGAACGGAGCAACTTCACGGTAGAGGCATCACAAAAGGCGGAGTGTGTTGTGTGCGTTTCCTCGTGAAATACACACAGCAGAGAGACACACACACACACACACACACTCACACACACACACACACACACACTCACTAACTTTCTTCCGCGCGACTTTCTCTCATCCGAGAAAAAAAACAATCCTCGTCCTTTATGCTACTAGCTTAGAAATGAGTTAGCCTAATCAATGGGGTCGAGGGATTCCCGTGAAAAATAAGCTGCTGACTGACTGGTTTTTTAAGCTTTGTTATAGACCAACAAAGATTTTAGACTGGGCCATGAATCATAACTAATTCAATGGCAGTCCTAAGGGGGGAGAGGGGGGGCTTAAGGGAGGACAGTGCTGCCATCATTTTAAGCCTGAAACCCCTTCTTAAAATAACTGTGGCTGATATTTTGGTACATTTTTCACCCAACAATTATCCCCAGAGAGGGTAAAAGTGTTATTATAATTTAAGGGCAGTGTTTTGGTAGCCCTAAAATCACATGTGGATACAGCCTTGGGCCCGGACTGCCTTTGACTTTGTGCCTTGGTTGTTTTTATTATCTAAAAACTTTTAGAGATAGGCAGCTACAAATGCAGACATTTGCTCTTTGGTTGTTATTTCTGCTATTTGGATATTGCATAGTATATTTATCTATAGCTTGTATGTTCATATGGAGCTTCTTTATCTAAATTAACATACTGTATGTGCCAAATGTATCTACTGTATATAAGTTGTATACAAATTAAACTTTAATTCAGACTGTATAGTGATGAGCATGCACATTTTTATATTGACGTGATAAGGGGCGTGCACTATGTGAGTGCCTTTGTTCATTGCATTGATGTTTGCAAGTGACGAAGGGAGAACAGAATAGTGTGTGTGTGTGTGTGTATGTGTTTGTGCTTCATGTGCTTCCTGATAAATACCTAAAAATTCCAAACTTTGAAGCTCGTTTTCTCTCTCTTTCTGTTATCATGGTAACAGTCTTTATGTAATGTGACGTATTTTGCGTAATATTTGGAGAACAAAAACAATACAGATGTCATTGAAAAGCTCAGAATCTGACCGAAAACATAACCTCCTTGGCGGTGGTAATTATTGTTCAATTAAGAAGATAACAACTCCTTAATGCAACAATATGTTTCTAGGTGGCCAACAAGGCCTATACTAGAAGGGGAAAGTAGCAACTGCTAAATTTACCTCAAGCATTATGAAGTGTTATACCAAATATTGCAGCTGACCTTTTCTTTTTTGAACTAAGACCTACTAAAAGGTTATTATTATTTCCACTGACTCAGCAAACTGGTTATTTGGTCATTGAGCCGCACTCATGGTTTCCAGTGGAGAGTTTCAGTCAGACAGGGCAGTCTAATTTCAGCCGATGGTGTTGTTTCAGCCCCTAAATTATCATCATTATCCAACATTATCAAGGACGAGGTAGGGCCTGTTTTGTTGTTTGGCTTTTCCAGCCATTTATAATATCCAGGACTTGCTTTCTAACATAAATCTATCTAAATCTTATATTCAGTCTGCATACACACATACAGTGGTACATGCACACACAATTTTGTACATTTGTGAGCTCTATGTTGTTGTCGCTGCATTACTCTTAATATGTGTGTGTGTGTGTGTGTGTGTGTGTGTGTGTGTGTGTGTGTGCTTCATTGCTTTGCTGAGGTGTTGATGGAATGGAGTTCTTAGTGATTTTGTTTATCTCCGTCTCCCACATGTATAGCGCGGCTCTGGCCTCCCTTGGTGCACAGTAACAGCGAGTCACGCACACACAGACTACCGCTGACACAACTGCCTTCTTTTTTTGGCACCATCGATTACTGTCAGCCAATACCTGGACTTGCTTCTGTCTGCATCATCAGGTTTCAGGAAGTGATGATAAATGAATAGCACTATCTGCCAGGACTGCTGTGGCCATGGATAATGCTTTCCAAAATCAAGACATTCTTGGACTTGTTTTACTTCTTTTAAGGAAGGAAAGCGATGAAAAGAAAAAAGAAAAGTGAATAAATATTGTAGTATTGGAGTGATTACAATGATTGTTGATAATAAAGTAGTACTATCTTACAAGTAAATGTTAGAAACCAAAACATTGGCATAACATGTCACATATGTACGTAAACAAACATATGCTTTAATATTAAATATTTCAAACTGTCTACGGTGATTAGCATATTTAGCTGTACACATGCATGCATAGCATCATGGAAGCCCAAGCAAACTACGTATATTTACACAATCCAAGTCATAGCATTTAATTATATTTTCTTAAAGCAACATAATGTAACTATTTTACAAAATAACAACATCAAAATAATTTTGAAATAAAATTCCCAATTCCCTTGCACGATGTAACTTTGGTGATCTCCCGACAGAATTGCATAAGGCTTTAAACTACTAAGTTGATTTTGGTGGAACTGGATAATATTTTACGGAGATATGTTTTCTGGTTTTCCCTCTGATGTCCTCCGACTGCTCTGCCTTGACTCTTTAAGGAGTTTGCTGATAGACAAAAAGCTTCCCGTGCTAAAGTGATGCTAACCGCTAACTGCAGCTAACTGTAGCCGCCATCAGCTAGCTAGCTGTTAACTCAGTTAGCAATGCTGCCAGGACTGGTAGCTCTGAGTACTGGGGGAGTGTTGGTGTTTACTAGGGTGTCACAATTTCGTTTCTCAATTGAAAATCGGTCGAAATAAGCTATCAATTTCCAAATCAAAAGCAGAATTGGCAATTCTCACAGTATTTTCTTCCAGTTTCAGCAGCTAAAGGCTACAAACAGATGCTGAGCTGGCCTTCTTGCTATTTGACTAGTAAGTGGCTAATAACTGGCTGGCTATAGCCTGTGTTGTTGCACTTGTTGATGTTTGGCTGTGTTAGCAAAGTTGACATCTCGCTTGTTTTTTGATCATAAGTAATGTAATCATAACAAATGCACGTGTACTGCTCTCCATATTTAGGACAGCTGTGTATAAGTTAATTGTGAAACTGTAGGGGCCCCAAATCGAACCCTTGAACATTGTATTGTTTTGAAAGAACCTGGCACTGCTTTTACATCAATGTCTTCAAATGGCTAAGACTGTACTGAACTTAGCTGGATCCCATCCCGTTGCGCCTTAACACTTTTTTTTTGCAATTTACTTTACTAAAGAAGTATACCCTACAAGCCAAGGTCAAAAAAAAAAAAAAAAAGAGCTTGACTTTCCATGCATAAACACTATTTATGCAGGGAGGAAACAATTTGAGGAACACAGTGTCAGAAAACATCTCTGTGAAGCCTGGAACTGTCCATCAAACAGGTTTACTTCCTCGCATGAAGACAGGTACAGAAATATGGGGGTGTGTGTCTGTGTGTGAGAATATCTGTACGGGTAGATATATTCAAAAGCAAGTGAGCTGTGACTGACATAATAAAGGTAAGGAGTAAGGATTGTGGAGCTTAGAGGAACACATTGAGCCCTGCGGTGATATTTCTTTGGGATACACACAACACACACACTATATGCATGTCAGTGGGCACGGGAGTACACAAGCGCTCACACTGAAGCTCAAAGCGAGCACAAACAATTCAATCTTTCCTTTTTGTCAGTCTCTCTCTTTCTCTCTCTTGTTTCTCAAACACACACACACACAAACTGGCCTGTGGCAGATAAACCTGATTTAGACAGGTGAAGGGAAAAGAGAGGGAGAAATATGAAGCATCAGCAAAATAATTCTGTACTGTAAAAGTGAAGAGGGATGGAAGAAGAAAGCTGGGAGGAACCTGGGAGCTTTCAGCCCAGGTGTAGCTCCAGGAGAGGGGCAAAAGAAAAAACTCATACTTTATAAGATTTATTTTTTATACCGTGAAATTAAATTTAAGACTGAAGAATTGATCAAAATATACTAATTATGTGTGTCAAAGTACTGAACCCAACCTTTTTGCTCTGATGAAAAACCTTCCACCCTCTAAGCTTTTTTTTCAGACTCTTATAAGTTTATCCTGAGAAGGTCTTGGTCCCTTACCTGTCATTGGCAGTAGCAGAGACAGGAGGAGACGTAGTTCCAGGTCCTCTTGGTTTGTTGACTTTGGCGTACAGCCTATCAAGCGGGTCGTCATCGGGGATGGCTCCAGGGTCGTTACCATGATTTCCATGCCCTGGAAAGGCAGAAGGGCCTTGAGGGGAAGGGGCGGCAGCATGGCCGTGCTGAATTGTACTGTAGGGAGGTGACGCTGGCTGCGGCATTGAACCCATATCTCGGTCCCTGAAGGACTGTATTCGGGCATAGTTGGGGTCTGTGTCGTCATCTTCAAAATCTGGATACGCCGACCCGCCGCCGCCACCTTGCTGGTGTCTGGGCCGGTGCTCTCGCAGCTCAGGATGCCCTGCCTCGATCCTGAAAGAAAGATGGAGAGCCAGTTGAGATATCAAGAAATATCATTAAAACACTGACGATTTTGACGAGTGGACTAATGATGACAGCAAGAGCTACCACAAAGAAATGTCTTTAAACAAAAACCACACAATTAGTAAAGAGCTCAGGAATGACAAGCATGCAGTAGAGAGGGATAGAGAGAAAGAATGATAAGCAATAAAGGAAAGTTATGGCAGAGATGTTGATACAGTGGTGTCCCGTGAGAAATGTAGGTGAACAATCATCTGCAATCAAGGAGGAAAACAAAAGATGGTTAGATGATTTTCCTCAATGAGAAAAGACAAGAAAACATTCTCTGAATATACACAGTATCTGAGTCTGTATGTCAGCGCGAAGGATCATAATCATCATCAAAGCTCCCAACCTTTCCCTCTCGTCTTTCATCCTCTCGAACTCATGATCACTCAGGACGTCTGACTTCTGTCTCTGCAGAGCCGCTTTTGCCTCCTTCTTGTCCTCTTTCTTCTTCCCGAATCTGGACAGAGACAGGAAGTGATAGAGACAGAAAGACAGGGGGAGAGGCATGAGAAACAATGAGAAAGAGACAGTGAAGTAGGGAAACTAGATCATAACATAATAATTCTGTATGGGGATTTCAACACCCTTCAGCATGGTGCGCTACTGTGGAAGCAGATGAGGAACAAACACCACATTAACACCGCTCTTATGAAGAAACACGCAGGCCGAAATCATGCACATGCTAACACAGTGGCATGAACGCAGATACATACACTGCGTTATTCAGTGCAAGAGCAGGCTGTGACTCAGTTTAAGGACCAAATGAACTGCTCCATTCTTTCCCTCACAGGCACACATACAGGGCAAGAAATACAGACTAAAGGTATATCACACTGCAGCCTGTACGTTTATAAATGGCACCACAGCCACTACTGCCGAACTTTTGCTACATTTACATTCAAATGTTCCCAGAACTTAAGTTCCTGCCGTACCTGTCTCTCCTCTTTGAGATAAGAGCTCTTATAATAGAGAGGCAAAGTCCCTCTCCTCCCTTGGTGATTTGGAGAAATATATGTGCGATAGTCAATGGCGAGAGACAAATGCTTCTGTTTGAATTGTGCCATGAATTACACATTTGTCTATTTAAAAGATAATTCCGGGAGTCTCTCGGCGTTATCTAATGCACATATTGTTCGGAAATAAGATCCACTGGAACGGGAAGGACTATGCCTCTCTATACAAATCATTTAAACTCCGTACTAGAACTATAACACGCAAAGACTGTAGGTATTAAAGGTGAACAGATAAAAAGATAAATCAGTGTTTCAAATAAAGTGGCTGTATAAAGGTCTATGTGTAGGTTAGTGGTTGCAATGCAATGCAATGAACAGTGGAATAAATGGTGGATGAGTAGTTCAATAAATTAGATGGAGGGTGGCTATTGCACTCTGTGTAGCCTAATCTAAATTAAAAGATGGCATACACACAATAGACTAAGAGAGGCTTTTAAGTGGCCACATATCAATACTCAAACCGCACCAGTCAATACAGTTTGCGTGCGGTCGGCATCAACAGCACACTCAGCACTACTGGACGCTGCACAAGTCATTACCTGGACAAGACCGTGGCTCACACACACACACACACACACACGCATGCGTACAAATACACACACCTGACTAAACTTCATGACTAAATGTGAATGGATAATGATAATCAGAATCAGGTTTTTTGGGCCAAAAAAGTTTTCACAAACAAGGAATTTGCCTTGGCGTTTTTGGTGCAGGAGAAAATAAAAAGCAAGTGCTGCAAAGACATGAAAACATGAATATAGAATAGAAAGGAAATGCATAAAAAATATGAAAAAAATACTATGAAAATGTGTACAATATTTCTGAAAGTGGACTGCATCTCTGTTTATAGGGCAGCGAGAAAGAGACAGTTAACAAGTACCACCCCCTCGAGAAAAAATTTACACTGATTGAAGAATGACATTTTTTCTTTTTTTTCCTTCCTATTATTCCAAAGAACAGGATTTAAGACTTGTTTTGCTGACAAAAGGCTTGATTGATACATATAGTTAGAAAAAAACACTCAAAGGCAAAAAATGGCATAAGCATGAATAGCTTGCTGACGCATGAAAAAAGGAGTGAAAAAAAAAAGAAGCTTCTCCTCTCATTGAAGCTCATTACACTTTACACCCCAGCAGCTATACGGTGAGTAGGATATGGTTAATTGAGCCAGTCAAAACTGCTAAATAGTTAATATCTCCAACATGTGCAAAGCGTGACCTTATAACACGCCTTATGTTTTATTAATCTGGAGAATGTATTGATGTATTACCCTCTGGTTTACACTTCCGCTACCCACTGCTGCGGATGTTCTTGAAGTATCACTATACCTGTTTGTGCATTATTTAAAACAACATTCATGGTCAATTTAAAGCGTGTGATTTTATGTGCGACTGTTTTGTAGTTTAGCCTTTGCATTGCTGAGAAGAAGAAAAAAAAAGCAGTGTAGTATGTACACGGAGCTAATTTGTTTCTTTGAAATGCTTAATGTGGAAAGGGAGGTAAAGAAGCATATTCACCACCCTATTGAGGGGGTCTCAATGGGGAAGGGAGGGCCATAAACGTGTGTGTGCATTAACAGTGTGAGTGTGTATTTGCCTCACAAGGGACAAGCCTTGCTCTAATTACTGATACCTACCTACATGCAGGCTTACCCTTTCCTTCAACTCTCTCTCTTTCTCTCACTTACCCCTCTTTCACCTCCCTTCCTTTTTACCTTTTCCTCATTTTTTTTCTTTACTTCCCTTTCTCTCATTAACCTCGTCTCTGTTCCTTTCCTATCCATAGCTTAGCTCGCCTTCACCCCTTCATCTCGCCGCCTCGTTCGGCATGTCGCCCCTTGGTATCAAACACTTCTCTCACAGCACTTAACCTCCGACATCCCCTCCTCTCCTCTCTTCTATGCTTTCTTCCCTGTTCCCTTCTCTCGCTTTTAAACATAAAATGAAGAGATGAAAAAGGAATCCGGGATAAGGCAGGTTTCAGGTTGTTTGTATCACTTGCCAGTGATGCAGAGTGAGAGAAAATCTCACTTTTAATACTATACAATCCAACAGAAACAGGGGGTACAGAAACTCAAACACCTTAAAATCCTGACCCCACATACTCATACCTTAATAAGAAAAGTACATACATGAAACCAAGGACTGAAGAAAAGGTAATGGAGATGGATCCAGATAGATAAGATGAAACTTGAGACGTTAAGAGATACATATTTCATTTAAGGGTTTTGGGCAAGTTATGGAAAAGAACTAGATTTTGAAAAGTAATAGGGTACACAGAAATATATTGCAACCGCAGACCCCTAGATGTATTACACACAATATAGCCACACAAAAAAGACAGAATTGATTGCAATTATTTCCTGTAACCAATGCTTCTAATTTATTATAATCTGGTTAAAAGCATTGTGTATCCAGTGAAATATGTAACAAACACATTTTGAAGCATCCAGAAGTGCTTTGGAAAAAAAAAAAAAAAAAATACTGTATATAGCTTTGGAACCATATACTGTATACTGTATGTGCTATATGCCTTGTGGACAGGCAATACATTGTTACTTTATTTCCATCATCTGTTGATTCATTCCTTAACTCCCTACATCCCTGTATTCATTTGTGGGGGCGTTTTCTCCAAGGGGTCAAGTTCCACAGTGAAGACGAACACGACCGATTACAATGAACAAGAAAACATCTGTAGCTCTGTTTGAGATACTTACATTTAGAAGTAAATGGAAGGGGAAAGAAGAGCGAGTGAGCTGTGGAGGGTACACACACACACACACACACACACACACATATATGTACAAAGAAGATGGTCACCTACAGCCTAATTATGCCTTCTCTCTCTCTCTCTCCTTCCAGTCCCTCTTGACAGTGTCATTACTGGGTTATCGTGGGAGGTTATTTGTCTTTGTACATGCCCGCATACGTGAAGAGAACAAGAACATTGAAGTAAATAGGAAGCACATGTCTTGTCACTTGTCTCATGATGTCATGACTCCCACGTTTGACCTTTTCCCTCTCTGTGCACCGAACAGCAGGCCAAAAGATAATTCGGTTTTCTTTCATTGTTCTAGGGATGACTTCTGTATGTGAGCAACTTCCTTGTCATGCAAGTCCTTTTAAACTTAAACGTCCAACTGAGCAGTCAGTTAAACCACAAACCATCGGCTAAGTGTCACCACAGTGCACACTTACAAACTTCACTCATTTTCCAAGTTTTCTATTTTAAGTTGTTTTATTTATTTGTGTTTTTTTTTTTTTTTAAATATCTTTTTTTGCCATGATGAAAATGGAGACGCACGTTTGATATGGAAGACTGGCTAAACACATGTAAGTTAAACGGACACATCATACACGCTCGCACACACGTAGCCTGGGATTCCAGAAGAATTTAGAAGTTACGACATTAGCGCTTGAGCATAATTTCACAAGAGATATCAGAGTAAGAACAGCTGATTAACAGCCAGTTAGGGGGAATAAATTACCTCCTGTTCTGCCATTAGTGGGAACAGAATGATGAATTATGAATATTCATGACTAAACACCACAATCTGTATGGAAGGTGTATGGCTACTCATTTGCATGCGAGAAAGATTTAATAAGACATATACAGAGGTTTCTTAAAGCCTCCATCTGTGTAGGAAAAGGTAGGATGGAGAAAACAAACATTCAACCATTCGTGTCTGACCAGGAGAGAAAAAAAAAAAGTTTCTTTGGGTATTATTGTTTCTTTTCATGTTCGATTGTGTTGAGCTGCCAAGCAGTTGTAAGTAAACAATATGTCTTACCACAAAATATGTTGTACAAAACACATCCACATAATTACTTCTACTCCTCACTCCGTCCACAGCCAGTCTCCTTGAATTTATTTTTTAAAATATCAGCTTCATTTTATATATCAGCAGCAGGTACAGTGTAACAGTCCATCAGAGTACAAACACTGTCGTGACTCCCAATATTTCATAAACTCTTTTGCATATTTCAACAACAATTGTAGGGCGTAGTGGAGTTTTGTGGGCTGTATTCTTTTATTAAATTCTAGGTTGAGTGGAAAAAAAACCCCAATGTGGCCGCTATTGATGATAGCTTGGCTTGACAACTACGAGATACACACGCACACACACGCACAAACACACACATGCCACTTTTAATGGTGAACAGTGAGCAGAGTGAGCGGAGGGGATGTTCCACACTTGTGCTTCTGAATAGTCTGTGAGGAGAAAACCCACTGACAAACGAGCAGAAAACGAGCGCAAACATCTGTGACTCTCACTTCACCTATTCTTTCTATTCTTCTGCTCTTCTCTCACTCCCTCCCACCCTCTGCCATAGACACGCCTCCCTTTGCTATCATTGGCAAACAGTTTCCTGAGGGAAAGGATGATTGACACGTGTGCGCCGATAACAAGCACACACATGGAAACACATGGACACACACACATACACACAGTGACACTGTAGGGAAGCACACATTCAATTGCAAACAAACACACACACACACACAAACACACACACACACACTCGCAAACACACACAGATGATTGGCAGGCATGACATCAGTGCGTGACACTTCAATGACTTTCTGTCATGATGTTTGATTGGCAGCTTGTGGGTCCTCCCCCCTCCTTTCAAGCATGTGCTCTCTAATTATGAAACAATGACTGCAAAATGACAGGGTTTTACCTACATAAAGAGATTGAAACAGCTTCTTTGCATAAAAAAAAATTCACGTTGCCATGACCCAAACCTGACCGTATTGTTTGCCCGCTACGTAGCTTAATTGCTAGCTAATTAAAAGTGCTTTAAGAGCCTGGATCATCAGTTATAAATATCTTTATAACTGTATTGTTTTTTTACATATTAATTTTTTCTCTCTCCTTATTTCACTTTATTTTGCAATTGTTTGTCCTCTTTCTATATGTGTCTACTTCATTGCACAGCTAAATAGTGATAGTGTTAAATCATGTTTCTATGACGCCTTGGTATAATGCTAATTTTGTTCTTGGAATAATGAGAAGGAGAAAAAAAATAGATATTCTTGCAAATGATCAAAGGCCAGTAAAATCCCCATCTACGAGAAGGACTAATAGTCCAAACGATGGAGCACCTAAAATCTAACAGGGGTGTCATATTATGACCAGCTGGAGACAGCAGAGAGAGAGGAGAAAGCCAAGAAAAAAAGAGGCAAATATGGCAGAGTGTAATTATACGGCTCAATGAGAGGTAAAGAAAGAGAGCGGACTCAATGCTCAAAGAAAATGATGGGGCTCTAATTGTAACCTTAAGTTTCTGTGCTTTTTTTCCCCCATTCATACGTGTTCATATGGTGGCGGCGTTCTCCAATTGTAAAGCGCGTTGAGTTTAAAGTTTCGCTAAGGTAAACATAACTTCTAAATGATGATTTCTTATAAAAGTAGATCATTCAGCCGACAGTCAGCAGACATATACGGACCCACGTACAAAAACATATACATACGCACGCAGGAAATGTACAGCAGTGCACGATTACAACCAAGCAGGCAACCATGTATTTATTACCATAGATTCTCATATCATAAATTCACACCATTTTGAATCTGAAAATGAACAGCATTTACACATACTTTACAACAATCACATAAACATGACGCGACTGCAGAGCCTGTTCCATTTTGGTTCTGGTAGACCATTCCCAGTCTCACCTCATACATTACCATGTTTTCATTTGTACAGACTGTCTCTTTCACAATCAGCAAGTGCACTCACACTTTTACACACACACACACACACACACACACACACACACACACACACACACACACACACACACACACACACACACAGTCTGAGGAAGATTCACAGCAATCACGAGCCAACTATATGACAACCATCTGTGTGACCAATCATGTTTTATCACCACAACATTATTCATGACGGTAGGATGGTTACCATCGTGCACACACACACACACACACACACACACACACACACACACA
>CALSBV010011748.1:5801157-5812215 GCA_943590825.1 Bovichtus diacanthus
ACACACACACACACACACACACACACACACACACACACACACACACAATCTATATATCTAATTTCAGTGCAAGCAACAACTTACAGAGTCTAAGTAATGTGCTTAATGTATGAAACACACAAATGTGTGTACGTAAATGACATCCATAGCTGAGGTGAATTTGTATTCAAGGTCAGAACTGTTTACCAGATTGAGTGTAAACACACAAAAACAACACTTTTTGATACTGGACAGCAATTCCTGAACCAACAAACAAACACACGCACGCGCACACAGACAGACAGACAGACAGACAGACAGGCAGACAGACAGACAGACAGACAGACAGACAGACAGGCAGACAGACAGACAGACAGACAGACAGACAGACAGGCAGACAGACAGACAGGCAGACAGACAGGCAGACAGACAGACAGACAGACAGACAGACAGACAGGCAGACAGGCAGACAGACAGAGATAATATAGGAGTGGATTGAGTTAGCGAGAAAGAGCGACAAAAATAACTCCTTCTAACAGGCCAAACCAGCAATAACAAATACACAGAACAACCTTGAGAAAAATGATGAGAGAGAAATAAAAGCAGGGAGAGAAATGAAAGGGAAATAGGGGCAGTATAGTCTCTAATTAAGGCTGCAGTGTAGATGGCAATATCTGTTTTGTTTGTGTTTGTTTTTAGTTTGTTTTATCTTGCAGACATTGTTTATTTTCCATGATTATTCAATGCTTTACTGAACCTATTGCAAATGATATGCCCACCTTTGATGCTGCTTCAATTGCAAACAATACAAGAGAAAAACTCAACAATAGAAAAGTGGATCAACTTCGGCTATGGAACAGGGTCAGAATAAACTGGAACACTGTTTCAGGGGCACAACAGTGTTCAATCTAAGTTTTAAAAAAAAAAAATGTTATACTGAAAAATGTGTCCGTGTAGCTTTTGTACACAGTACAATTTGTGTATGTGTGTGTTGAGGATGAAAAAGTATCAGAAACGAGCAATTAGTGGTGAGTGATTTCCTAAAAGCATGCAGGGTTCTCCCAGTCAATTATGGCCATCTCCACCACTGCCTCGAATGGAAACAGCCCTGAAAGTAGAGTTAATCTCTTTTAAGTGCAAACAGTCTAAATGGTCTAATTAGCATTGTGTATATATATATATATATACATATACATAAAGTATATATATATAAAGTGTATATATATTTAGAATTTGCATTAACTGTCCTCTCCTACGCTACATACTGTGTTTGAGGCGACCTCATATACACAGAGCAGGGGAGACACGATTCAGATAAAGATGACAGGGCATGATAAGGATTAATCCAGGACTCTAAATAAAGAAAGGAAGAATAATGACATTAAACTTAAATGATACATTTCATGCCTGTTCAACACTGATGACAAACACATTCCACTCACCATTAGATGGATAGAGAGAGTTGTTCACCATGAGAGAGTGACTGTTCACTGGACCCACCGGTCCCGACAGGCCAGAGGAGCTGTCGAATGAGCGATTGGGTGACACACCATGTTGATCCTGAAACAGGGAGGAAACAAACACTACTAAATGCTTTTGAAACACATTTCATACAGACAGACAGATAACGGTCGGGGATGGTTAACTACACTCCCATTTTTTTTCTTTGTAAGGCAAGCAAAAGCAGCTATAATTCATTTAAAGCTTTACTAAAAAAAAACTTGAAATTAAATCACATAAAGAAATGTGGGAAATTTGGGAAAATTCTGTTATTTATTTTTTACTGAACCTTGTATGTATATATGCAAGTGTCTGGTATAGAAATTGCTTTTAAATGGCGTGATGACCAGAGGAGTGAGTGAGGGCTTTGTCGCAGTCTATTCAAACACAATCAGACGTCGAGGAGGTAGAATAAAGAGAAGAAGAGGGAGACTCTCAAAAGACAGCGGAGGATCAAGGTGACAGAGGGAAGCCCATTTCCCATGGCCTCTAGAGTTGAAACTCTTTAACACTGCTCTCTGTGTGTGTGGCAATGACAGTCATACTGACACCTACCCCCTCGAGGGAAGGCCCTCTTAGGCCTCTGTAATAATGCGTTGATGAGTCTCTTTGTGTGTGTATTATTTTTTTTTAGGAATTGAATTTGCATTTATTTGTCTCCTGTGTGTGTGGAAAACTGTACGTATTCATTAGCATGTATACATATGTATGCCACTCTGGCTGTGTGGTTCAGTGTACTTGTGCGTTTCTCTGTAAAGTCTCAGGCTTCCACTCAAACAACAAAGAAGACATAACAGTACTGTGTGTGCGTAATAAATCCTTCTTGCCATCTTCCTCTTGACCCCCCACCGAGCACCAGCTTCTCCGCCATCCCAGCCCAGGATGCATCACTCTTCAGTGTGTCAGAGGGTCCTGTGGGCCCCCTCCCCTCCCCCACCGTCTCCCAGTACACATCCCATTAGCCGCTGACATCAGATTACTCTTGAAAAGCAAATGCTTCTTAAGACAGACAAAATAAGTTATTGAGGTATAAGAATATTGTTTTTAGTTACAGTAAAACAATGTTAGGAACATTTCTGCAATACATTACACCCAATCTGGTTCTCTCTACTTGGTTGCTTTTTCCCTGAACTCATAATTCTTACTAGGGACGTGGCTGCAAGTGACCATACATTACACTTGTTATATTGTTTTCCATGCAACAATGTTAACCTGTATTATCTGTTCCAGAGAAACAAATACATCTAAATAATTGAATGAATAAACTGAAACATAATTAAGATAAATAAAATAGTAAATAGCCTATAATGTGATATTTATCACTGGAAAACAATCTACAATAATGTAAAACAGACAGGCCAATCAGTACATTAGCAAGCCTTTATGTATCGAAGGTAGAAATTCAGGTTTTATGACATAACCACAGCGCTGGTGTTAAAGAGCAGCCTCAGGAGACGTCCATGGAACCTGTGCAGAGCCATACTTATTTAGCTTGGAGCTAGACGGTGTTTGGATAGTTACTGAATGAAAAGAGCAGCTGCATAAAGTGAGAGATTAGAGGGAGAGCTGGCTGGAGATGAATACAGTAAGAACTGAGCGAGAGAAAGAGCAAATAACATAGAGAAGAAAAAGAAGAAAGAAAAAAAAAAAGATCAGAGGGGGGGAAAAAAAAGGTAGATTGGTCCACTTCTGAAATGTTAAAAGCATCAATACTGAAGCCCAAAAAGGCTTTTAAGGTACCGTCTCTTATCTATCTGCCTTTATCTTCCTCTCTTTTTATCCTTTCTTTTTCACTCTTAAGAAAAAGAGCGAAACATGGATGCAACTCTTTGATGTTGCTAACAGCTTTCACCATCAAGCTATTGACAGGGGATGCCCAGCACACCACTGCACACATGTATTATTAGGCACACTTACCTAAAACTATTGCAGTTTAATACAACAGCCTTGCAAATAAATATTCATGATGGCTTATCATTTTTCAGAGAGGCTGTAGCTTGTGATGATATTGAACAGTTATACTGCGAGGTATTGCGATTATGTTAACCCATTTATGTCAGTGAAGGGAGAAGCACTATAATTACCCATGCATCTAAATACCAGAACTTTTGTGTGTTTTTCTTTGTGTTCATCCATCTATTTGTGTGTTTATTGTGCTTGTGTAAGAGCATATCATGCAAGGTGTATACGGTATGTAGCTTTTTTTTCCCACTCCCAGCAGGCCATGCTATTCACACTTGAACCAATAACCCTGCTTTGTGTGTGCAAGGGTTTGTACAAACATTCTACAGAGCCGTGTAAAAGGCACCAGCCGGAAAGCAGCCGAGGTGAAAAGCATCTTTTTTTCACTCAGAAAGAAAAGCGATACAGCGGAGTGAAGAACACTCCGTCACACACAAAAGAAGCACACAGACACACAAAATCAGAATAGCTGAAGTGTAAATGCTCCTCTGCTGCTGCTGGTAAGAGCAGAGAGACTAGTGTCAAGTATGTGAAGAAGGGATGGAAGGGATAAAAAGTCAGAGGCAGTAGACTGCAAGAGGATAAAAAAAAAAGATGCTTTTGGCTGGAAGAGCCAAAAGAGGGGATAGGAGATACAGAGTGAAGATAAAAGTGGCATGCATGTTTGTTTGTGTCTTAGTCAAGTGACAGAGGCATGCATGGGCTCTCATTCTCACAGCGGGCATCCTAACCTAGATTCTGGTCGTCTCTGACAATAAAAACAGACATTGAAGTCTATCATGAATACACTCTAATGCAGCATGTGTTACACCTTATGTATCCGTTAAACCTGTGCCGACCATGCGTGCTCTTTACGTTAATTGTCCATACAATTTATGCACATTCTTGCCAGAGCGTCCAAGTACAACCACTTATGATTCTAGTGGACATTAAAGCATAAAATACCGGTAGGTTATTTTTTCCAAATTTGACGATTTGAAAAATGGATTGAGTGAGATTTGGAAAGCGGTCGGTTGTTGGGCAGCTCTTGTATTCCACTAATGCCCCTTTTTCCACCACAGAGTCAAGTGAATTGTCACTCCTAGTGTGCAAGTGTGCGTGGTTTTGGAGTGTGTACCTTCAGAGCCCTCAGCACCACCAGTTGGATTGTCCCTCTTGCGTTTCCCTCCTGTGACATAGAGCGGCGGAGCGTCTCCATGGCCACGTGATTTGAGCATCCAAGCAGCGACTCTCCGTTTACTGCCACCATCTGGTCATTGACATGCAGACGGCCATCCTGTGAACACACACACGCCAGTTGGATTAAAAAAATGTTGTGCATTTTCAGTGAACTGGATTGGAGAACCTGTGCATGTCTTACAGGTCTATCTATGTGTCTCTGCATGTGCTCCACTCATGTTGACCTCCACCAAGGAATTAATGCTTTCAGCTCAGTTTGTCTGTCAGCAGGATTACGGAAAAAAACTACTGGCCCCATTTTTATGAAACTTGGAGGAAGGGTGTAGCATGGGCAAAGGAAGAACCCATTACATTTTGGAGCGGATTCCGAATTACGGGGTTGATACACAAATTATTGTTAACTTTGGTGCTATATACAGCATTTAGAGTCCGGGCCGGGATTGACTGCACTGAGCATTCAGCTCTGATGTTACAAGCAAACATGGAGGTGGATGAGCCGATATGGCAGCGGCTAGCGGTGCTAACAGCGCTACGAGTGCTAGCAACAGTGTTAACGTGGGGGCGACCGGAGGGTTGGGCGTTACACTTCTGTGAAGACAAACCAGAATAACACACATGGCGTGACACACGCTTAAGTGTGTGCGTGTGTCTGCCTGCCTCTCCGCTGTCTATGACATGTCAAGTGTGTCCTGGTGAGTAAGAGGTCGAAGGTTAACAGAACAGGAGCAGCACAGACAGCTGAGGTGTCCCCACAAGACTGTCTCATAAATAACAAGTTCTGTTCTGACGTCAGTTGTCATTTTCCATAATGCTTCACTGTCTGTTAACTGAACAGGCGAGAGCTCTCTTTGACTCTCTTTTGACTCCACCTGGTGAAAAGTGTGCCTCGTTACCACATGGAAGTCAGGGCACCAACGTCAGGAGAAGCTTGCATTCCGTTACAAATTCACCACTTACTATTTTCCAGGACACAGTTTGTCTTTATTTGTTGCTCAGTAGGGTATGTATACGAGTGGTGCGTCACCTTGTAGGCTGCCCCTCCATGTATAATGGATTTAATGAATATTCCTAGGTCCTCTCCGGTCTCCCTTGACTTGTTTCCTTTGAGGCTGATGCCCAGGCCTGCCGAGCCGGTGTCGTTAAGAGGCACCTCAAACATAAGCTGCTCCTTTCCATTCTCCGGAACAAAGCCCGTCACACGGGACATCTCTTCCTTCTGGGAGCGAGGGAGAGAGTAATGGAGGAAGAAGGGGAGAGACATCGATTAGGAAGAGAGCAGGGTGGGAACAGGGTGAGGGTGAGGAGACAGAGGTCAGCTCATTGGGTCTGAATAGTCTCCAAAAGCTAAACTAAAAGCTTTTCCATTTGAGAAAAAAAAAACATCACAGGGAGCTTTTCAGCTAAATTTCTCTATGAGCGAAAAATTGCGGCAAGAGTCTATTTACGAAGGAGAGAAAGAAAAAGCCATTTGGACTGTCTGCTTTTATACACACATCTTTTTTTTTCTTACTTCAGCTCGGCAATATCAATAAAATGACCTGTGCATTTTCAAGAGGTAATTGGAGAATACGGCAAACACAGAGAGCCAGAGGGACACAAAAGTAGCGAGAGCAGAAGGAATATGGGAGAAGAAAGAAAGACAGCACAGAGAGAGAAACAAGAACGAAAGACTGGCTTTGTAGATAAAAATGTCTATTATAAACCCAGAAAGATTGTGGAAAACACCATATCATCAACAAGGAGGTATGCCAGTAATGACTAAGTCTGAGGCAAACGTAGTGGGAAAAATATCAGAAACAAAGAAAGCAAGTGGATCCCGCCAGATGAAAGTGTGTGTTTGAAGCCTGCGACGGTTCAGTGGGAGAGGCAGCATTGTTGCACTACATATGGATTACTCTTCTAGAAATGTAATGACAAGTATTCATCAAAAAACACTATTCCAAATACTCAACAAGCTCATGCATATTTGTGAAAACTTAACTAAAACTAAAATAATATATAGTCTTACTATTACATCAAGAAAGCAAAACTTAACAGTTGATCAGAAGAAAAGGACAAGACAAAAAATAAATAAATAAAAAAAAAAGGAGCTTTGCATGAGAAATGATATGTTCTAAAGACACCTTGTTGTTAACAAGGATGTATCATAGTTCGACCGTATCCCCAGACAGAAAGGTAAAAGATTTGCTTGATTCAATGCCTTTCAAACATGTTTAGATATATAGTCGGGGAGAGAGTGTGGAAGGCGTTGGTATTGGACTAAATTGTGTGATGCATATTTGTCAACTCTGCATAGCATCCAGAGGTGTCTCCTAATGATGACATATTTGAAGCTGAAAAGCGTTTTTTAAGACAGAGCATGTACACTGACTCTATGAAGCTAAGTGTACATACTCTGTCTAAAAACACTTTTTTCAGCCGACGTGTGTCTGTGAATACATTTGCTAAATTTAAGTTTTCACGTCAAAATGTTCAAGCTAACATTTTTGTGTTTGTCCTTGCACTCAGAATTCTATATGTCCATGTAAATGACAGTGTGTATGCGTTTGTGTTTGCCGGAAATAATTGTATGTACTTATGGTGGAAAGTCCATGTCTGTGTGCAGGTGCTAAGCTTTATTCTGCATGTGGCCGTCTATGTATATGCATGAATTCAGTCTGAGTCTGTGTGAGTGTGTGTATGTGTGCGTTTGCGTGGGTCAGCAGTGTCAGGTTTAGACAGTGTTTGTCTGTGGGGATTGTAGGTTTAACAGCGTTAAGCCGACGCAAAGTCCTCTACTCTGCAGAAAACTGTTTTCCCTGCTGGAAAAAAAAAACTCTCCCCCATCAGACTGACTGTCCAGACCTGATAGGAAGCTGCACGACCTTGGAAATAACTTTTAAAACACCCAGAAGAGAAATGTTAGATACTTCCCGCGCATAATTACATTGAGAATTTGTTTGTCTCTGAGATTCTATCCGAGGTATTGTTCATGATTTAGCAACTTCTCAAGTTTTTCTGCCACCGCTACATTCTTTATTTATCTGATTGAACTTCCCTGCTTTGCTAATTTATGATTTCTTTTTCTCGCACTCAGCACAGGACAGAACCAATGCCAGAATGGATTAAGAGCAGAGGACGGGTGTTGTTACGCTGCAGAAAAGTTTGCAGCAAGCAGCAGTTCTCAGCTTGGGGGTCAGGACCACCCACAGGGCCGTGAGATGTTTTATGGAATCTGACAAAAATATGCAAATGTATGTAAAGTTGTTTATCTGGGTGATAAATTCAATTTGCCTGTAAAACAATGAATAACCAAAGCCTCTGGGCTTCCTCTGATAAGTTAGCAGACAAACAAACAGCCTGGGAGGAAAGGTTTTTTGAAAAAGAAAACATCATTCGGTGTCAAACATGGCTCTTCTGAGTTTTTACAACCAAGTGGATATGAAAAGAAAAGTGTTGTACCCAGTGGCTGAACTAAGAAAACACACATTCATGAACTGAAATTACTTTAAAACACACAAACACACTCTCACAGGAGTGGACAAGGGCACAGACAAATTGAAAGTGCACACAGCAATCTCACAGAGCATTTCTATTATATCAGCCTCATTGCCATGATAGGTGGTTACATCTGTGTGTAATACTAAAACAATAAACAACGTGTGTGCGCTCATGTGTGTGTGTTCTGTTTGCTGCTGCTGCAAAGAAAAAAAAAAAAAAAAAAAAGAAAAGGTGTTTGTATCATTGCTCCATGAATTCCATCAAATCCATCCAGTCATAGAAAAAAAGCCGTTTGCATAGATGAACCTCCTCGTGCTGGTCGTTTAACATTTAAATGGGTTGCCACAATGATGGATCAACAGGAGGACACGCTATTAAAAAGACAGCTCAGTGTCTGCGTGTGTGAATGATTGTGCGTGTTGTTTTATTAAACTGAGCCAGAGAAAACGTGTGTGGGAGAAGGATGGAAGGACACATTATGTTGAAATGAGCTAGTGCAGTAAACTAAAACACACACACACACACACATATAAATGTCCTTAACTCACCCAGAAAGGCCAGATGAACAGCAAGGCAGAGAAAGAAATAGAGAAAGATAAAAAATAAAAAAAAGATAAAAATGAGGGAGGAGATAAGAAGAATTATGATCCGGATTTTACTTATCAGTTGTGCGAGTAATATTATGGGTGTACTTTTAACACTACTCTGCTATAAACTTTATTTATTTGTGTGTAAGGGCACTTGCTTTTAGCAACATGGTCTTTTAATGAGACCTACTCACAGATGCCCTTCTAACCAGCCTTGCAGAGAAATTGTGTATGGCTGTGTCTGTGTGTGTGTTTGGGTGTGTGTGTGTGTGTGTGTGTGTTTGTGTGTGTGTAAAGCCCCATGCTGTGGAAATGACTGCCCAAGGATTAATTTTACAAGGCCAAACAACAGTAGCCGCTGTGCTTAAATGCGGCAGTACGTGTGTTAACACACACACGGACACACAGATGGCTGAGGTAAGTACTCCCAGGGAAAAAACCTGACATTATTTGGGCTATGCTTTTGACTTATGAAAATAACTGTCCCGTAACTGCCCACTCACGATGGGCCCCTGTTGTCCTATCCCCTCCCCCACTGTCCCCTAATGGTTAGTGTAGAGGTTGCAGCTGGAGACCCAAACACCACACAGTCTTGAGTATTTACAAGCCTACGGTGAAAGAAAGAGTGCATGGTGCTGAGCGCAGTGGTTGTTAGGGCTCTCATAAATGTCCATGGGGGGAGCCATACAGTATGGGTTACCAGTGTGTGTATCTCGTGTCCTCCGCCAAGGAGGTCATGTTTTCGGTTCGGGATGAGGGAAAAACTGCTGGCCCGATTTTAATGAAATTTGGTTGAAGGGTGTAGCACGGGTCAACAAAGAACCCATTGAATTGTGGATGAACAAATAATATTTCACTTTTGTTATCATGGTGATGTGGGGCATCAGTTGAAATATTTCCTTTATAGTGGGAAAATGTCTGTAAGGGAGCTGTAAAGAGGGATACGAAAACAGCACTGTATAATCTGACTTGTTGATACCTACGGTCTTTCGTAGTTCAACGAGTACAACACTGATGCCGTCATTTTGTACAATCTAACCTGGAGCTGAATATTAGAGGTCTACGCATGCAGGGCAAGCCAGCCTGCGAGTCCTGTGAAACCCACAGCAGATGTTGGCGGCGCAGGGTTCGTTTTCCAAGGCTACAAGTGGTCATGGGCGGTCACGTTGTAATACGGGGTCATGGTGCGCGCTGGGCAGCCTTCTGTTCATGTGCGAAAGCTCCCAACATGAACACCGAATTGTGTCTTGGCAACAGTTTGTGAATCTTAGCTGTTGACTTCTACACGCTGAAACATTAAAGGGATTCTGTTACAGAGAATGTCTGGACTCTGAAATGATTTGATGAAATTTGATTGGAACTTGTGTGTGGGTGTGGGGACAACTGGTTGCAGGAACAAATGCAAAACACATCAGAAAGGATATTTGGTCGTGCAGAAGAAAAATAAATTACTTTACAAATCTCTACTTGGCACGAAAACAGTTGTTCTGATGAGTGGAAGTGTGACGGCAGTGCTTTCCTGTTTACCAACCAACCAGAATTCCTGAGTCTACCCCATTAACGAGTCAAAACACACATTGTATTTCTATTCACATACATCTTTGATCTTTAAAATTGTTCAAATCATACATTTAGTCCCAGTGAAGAAGACTGTTATCGGTCTGTTTTGCTTGTATACGTCGTTATACAGTATCTTTTATCTCTTACGTTTCAGTTTTTCTCAAATTAATCAAAAGAGATGCAACATGTTAATTAGTGATCTTCAGAGGTGCTGTAGACAGACATTGTTAACTTTGGACAGAGCAAGGTTAGCTGGTTTCCCCGTTTCCATTCTTTATGCTAAACTACATTAGCCAGCTGATGTCATGAGAATGATATCAATCTTTTCATCTAACTCTCGGTAAGAAAGCAAAAAAGCCTCCAGTATATCCCAAAATGTCAAATTGTATTTTGAAACTGATTTTTAGAAGATTCCTATTTATTCATTTCTTGTTTTTCTCAACAAAACCGTTGCAGTTACTCTCAACAAAACAGGTTTTGTTGATAAGAGTAAGGGCAGCGTCTCGCTATGACAATACCGATGCTGATCCCCGGAGGCTTGAACCCACAACTGACATGTGTGACACAACTCTGAGTGTGTGCGACACTGTTGTGCAGAAGGCTTTAACACACAGCGGTGACTTTAGATGATAGGCTCACGAAGGAGCTGATAAACCTTCAATAAACAGCGGAGAGATGTGAGATGAGACAGAGAGCCAGAGAGAGAGAGACACGATACCCTTCTCGGCTGCTCTCCACTGGGATGATGGCAGCTCCTGCAGAGACACCAAGCTGCCAAGGAGTTTGTGTGTGTGTGTGTGTGTGTGTGTGT
>CALSBV010011748.1:5812407-5826141 GCA_943590825.1 Bovichtus diacanthus
ACACACACACACACACACACACACACACACACACACACACACACACAGTGGCTGCAGCGGTGATGGATGAGGGATAATCAGAATGAAGAAACTGTTCAATAAAGTTGTTTTGTTTTGAATGTGCTCTGTCACCAGCTGCCAACTGTTTACTGATTTAATATGACAGGGTGTGTGTGAGGAGCATCTGGCACGAAGGAGAATGTTTCCTGTTGTGGAAAAAAGAAGAAAAAGAAAAGAAAGGGACAGACAGAAGACGGTCTTGCAGCTCATCACTTACTGGATGCCAAAAGCAGAGCCACTCAAATAGCTTGATGGAATCACACTTAAACCTTTCATTCAATCCGCTGTATTAGTAGCCAGATTGTGTTTGTGAATGGTTTGTATTCAGATCCTCATCCATTTTCTTTCTTTTTGATTATTTCTGCTTTTGTGTTTAAGGAAAGGTAGATGATGATGAATGTAATGACCCAATGTCCCTGTGTTCTGCTAATTCATGAATCAATCATAGCTTAAAGCCTCCCAACACACACACACAAAAAAACTTTAACTTTGTGTATTTTTACTTGGATGTTTTGAGTTTACCTGTGCAGAAGGATGAATATGTGAATGAGTGTGACACTTCAAGGCTGCTATTTCACATGTATCTGCTGAAGGTTTCTCTGTGCTCACCTCAAATCTCAGTTTAAGAATTGTACGCACAAGGAGGACTGTGTGACATAAGCCAATTGTGGTTTACCATGCGACTAAGTCTGATGTGGAAATTGCAAGCCTCCAGTGAAACATGCACTGAGAATGAACTTTTCAGTAAAGTAAGCAGACATCTTGTGTCCAGCAGTTAAAACTTGTTAAACAAAAGCTATTTGCATATTCGTAGACTGGATCTTTTCAGTGAGGGAGAGGGAGTGAGTGAGCCTCGAAGGATTTGTAAGCAAGTGTGGTGGAACTTTTGGTGAGGATGATGATTTAATTTAACTTGTCATACGTCTTAAACATGTCCAGAGGGGATCTTTAAATATATGTATCAGGGGAAAAGCACAGGTGAAAAACTGTACATTTGATGCTTATTTACATATTCCTTACATGGTGTATTTTTCACTTTTGTTGATGATATACACAATACGTGGTCTGTCTCTAATAAGTAGCTTATTCCATTAGCGTCTGGTGTTATGATATTCACCATGACACAGTTCCAATAGAAAAGCAAAAGTATAGAATAAGACCCGATAGAAGAACAAGAGAACAGGAGGAAGAGGGGAGAAAAAGAAAAAGAGGTGTGAAATGTCTGGAAGTAAAAAAAAAAAAAAAAGAAAAAAAAAAAGAGCATCTTTGTTTCAAACATTAGTTTCAAGGCACTAGCCAACTCAGCAGGCTTATGCTTGTTGGTGTGTGAAGAAAGTAACTGTCTTTTTTATGTTGCATGTGTGAGCGATTGTGTGTATGTATGCACAAAATGCCTTTACAGAGAGCCAACCCAGCAGGTGGATGTATACGTGTTATATTGCGGAATTTGTATGAATATGATTGTATGTCACAAAAAGGCTTTGTGACTTTGAGTAAGTGTGTGTGTGTGCGTGTGTATGTGTGTAGAGGTGGTGTAATGTCTTTGTTCTACAGCGAGCACAGACATTAGCAGACAACACCAGATGGTGGGCTAAAAATGAGACAACGGAAGAGGGGGAGGAGAAGATAGACAAGATCCTTCCATCATTTCATCATCATCCTTCTTCTGTTTCCTGAAACCTTCACATCAAATCATTAAAAGAAACCTCTCAGAAATCCCATGTCGGGGGCCATATCACCGTTTAAAGTCTGCTAGAGCAAAGTATAAATGTTGGAAATGTGCATAATGTTTTGTATAAGAGAACAATGTTAAACTATAAAAAAAAAATAAAAATCTTGAGAAATGATCCATTCACATCTGCATCATTATAATATCAACAGAACTGTAAATGGAACAACAGGTTTTTTTGGCTCTTGGCGATGGTATAAAGTTGCGCTTTGGTACTTTTGAAAACTTTTTTCATTTGAATTTTTTTAAACCAATGATGGGATGTGCAAAGATTGACTAAAAGACAGGCTGGTGCATCATAAAAAAGATCAGAATATGAACGATTATTTTGGACATTTTTAGTCAAGAACCATCAAAGCTTAGACTCTTCATTGTGACCTCTCTAGAAAATGACAAGGCAAAACTCCTTGTCCGAAAGTAAGCACATAAAAGATTTTGATTTCAAATTCCTGTCTGCAGGTTTACAACGAAATTGGCAGAGTTGTTGTGAAAGTTTGTCGGAATGCTATTTACATGAAACGGAGTTCTTTACGCCGTGCCAGTTAATGAGGTGTGATAAAATTACCAGGCTTATGCTTGATTTTGAGGTGTGAAAATACAAACACATTGTGTTTTGAATACTCCTTATTTGCACTGTTAACCAAAAAAAGTATTAACCCGAAAAACTACTACAAGCAAAGCAACACTCATAGAGCATCTCCAGCCATAATGTGTCAGCTCATGTGCTTAATGATACTCCATTACAGTGATAGACACGTGCAAAATTCATCTGAAACTTAGAAGCGAAAGCTTCCACATAGAGGCTTAAATTGATGACACATGAAAACCTTGCTTGGGCCTTCCAAAATGACGACACATTTCTGACCTCTTCACCCTCACCCATCCAGTCTTTCTCAGCAGTTACACACGTCAATAACCTTTTTCCCCATGACTAAGACAAGACGGCACCGACTTCATTAAACACTTACTGTGACCATATCAACATGCAATATTGACAAGACAAAAAAGTAGTTTAAAAATGTAAAAACATTTGACCAAAATCTTTATGTATTTCCATTAACAACAAGGAGGAGACAAAATATTATAGTTAAAGAAAGGTAACCCAGCAGCAAAACCCTCACTACTAAAACAGCTGATAAAGGATGTCTTCCACTGTCCTGAAATACCCCTTCCACATATACACACGTATAGTTATTGTACCACTCTACAACACATGTAACATTTCTATCAAGGAGATTGTTCACAACTTCAACGTGCAGAACTGCAATAGCACTTCAAAACAATTGTGACTGCTGTAAAAACACCAATCGGACGTTAATTAGACAGAGGTGAATTCTATTGGGGCGTCCTGTCTGTCAGGAAGAAAGGGTGAGGGCAAGAAAGAGACACTCAGGGAGAGAAAGGGAGAGGCAGACATAGAGAAAAGTCTGTTGATTGAAATACTGTACATGGAAAAACTGAAAAATGTTAGACAACAGAGACAATTTCTCTCTCTCACTCCCACCAAACCCCCTCAAGACATCTCTTTCCAACAAAAGTAGATTATAGTAGTGTTGCAAATAAGTGCAAAATTGAATTTTCTGTTGTCATCTCCACTGCCCTCCACTCAGCATTCACACGTCTTGAAAATAATAACACCTACATCAAAATGTTGTTTGTTAATTTCAGCTCAGCGTTTAATACAATCCTCTCCTTGAAACTTATTGGCAAATTTAGCACTCTGTGCTTGAGTACCACACTCTTCAGATCCCAGGCAGTTCGGATTGGTGGTCACACCTCCTTCACTCTAGTGTTGGAAACCGGAGCCCCCCAGGGATGTGTGCTCAGCCCCCTCCTTTTCACGCTCTACACCCACGACTGCAACCTCCGACATGAAGAGAACTCTGTTGCAGAGTTGGCAGACGGCAACCACCGTCATCAGCCGGATCACAAACAACAATGAGACTTCATATAGAGAGGAAATCAACAATCTTGCAGAGTGGTGCTCAGAGAACAACCTACTGCGCCATGAAGGGGCAACGTCAGCTACTGAAAAGTAAAGCCAATGCGGAAGTACCTTAAACTTGCATTTTTTTCAACTAACCTTCAGGGATTGCAAAAAGAAGTCAGATTGTATTGAAGTCTATAAGAAAATTAACCCACTTTGCACTAGATTTATTACACACTAGTTTCAAGTTTTCTTCAATAAAGCATAAAGATTTTCATTTTGATAAATTATGGCCCCATTTAGAGTAAAATAAACGGTAAAGCAGCGTATGCATGGCTACCTTGTGATTGACAGGTTGCAGCAATGGTGTTTTGTTCAACATTTGGTTGTACTTGTACTACAAAAAAAACAAACAAGATGCAACATTGTTTTTTTCTTATGTAGCATAAAGGGACTATAACTGCATTTCGTTGTATAAGAATTTGTTGGAAAAAATAACCCTTGAATCTTTCCTTTTATCAAAAACCACCAAAGCCAGAGTTGATTCCTTGTTCAATTTCCTGTTTGCAGGCAACTTCCTCAGTCTTTATATCATCATTCTCAACATCCATCCACACACACACACATCATCTACCTAGAATGATGAATTCAAGCTGAGCTAAGCGTGCTTATGAGAAACTGCAGCTTACCCATGTAATTTATCAGTTCTCACACTAAACTGTAATGAAGAGTAAATCCATCCATTTTTCATACTCATTCGTCACTTCAGGGTGACGGGACTGGAGCCTCATCAGTCTGAGTTTCGACCAATACATCTCCTTTATACATCTTTCAATCTGTCCAACGTTACCCCAATATAATTTGCATTATCATTAATTTAAATTCAGCAACAACAGCAGAAACTCGAACTCTCACATTTAAAGAGTGTAATGGGATCTCTCCAAAAACCTACACCAGCAGCATCACTGCTGTGCCCAAAACAGTGAAGAAAGCCCAAAGATCTTTCTGACACACTGCTGAGGATATATGGATATCTGCAGTGGGAAAAATAAACGTTTGACTCTACATAATACATTTCTGAACACATACAATAAGTACAATAAATACAGATAAGATCAAATTTAATCTAACATGATATTTGTAATAAAGTTGTGATTATTGTTCCAGCAAAGAAATGTCATGAGGATGATGTTCTCACGAATAAACTGCAGTAAGCATGTCTTTGCATTAAGGCCTTAGTTCTGCATTTGATATTCAGTTACAGTCAATTAAATATTTTCTTGAATTTAAATGTGTGTATATTAATGTGTGTGTAACGGTTACAGTACCTGCATATATTGACTAAATCAATATCTTCAAAACTATTTAAAGTTTTCTCTTGTCCATGACAAAATGAAATAAAAGTCATTAACAATACAAAATACATTTCAGTGCACACACACACACACACACGCACACACTCAACATACACAATTGCAGGCACACATCCGAAAAACACACACAAACGTCAGCGGTGTCCTTGAATTGTTGGTTGGTTTAAGTCGTCCTCCAAATAAACCTTACCTGTGGGAGACATTTTGGTGTGTAGTGTTCTACACAGTAGGACAATACTAGGACATGTATTTTCCTGTGCGACTGAGCGTGTGTATGAATATAACTGGTCTAATCATGGGTTCCGTTTCCTGAGTGGATGAACCCATGTGGTCAAGTTGTATGGCAACCACCTTAAATTCAAACTGTTGGAAAGTTTAACAGATAAAACCACAGAAAACACTGTGCAACTTAAAACAAGTTGTCAGTGTAAAATGAATACTGCTTTCACACCTAACATGTTTGCTTCAGTAAAAACGAATCCTGCTGCGTTTGCTGTTTAGTGCGGTTTGTTTGGGCTGGTAATCAACCTCTGTACCGCCTGTAAAAGAAGGTCTCAGTTGGCTTCCAAGCGGACTCTGGTGCTGTGTGTTCGTAGTCTGAGATCAGATGCACCAAACAGAGTATTTTGTGGTTGCAGATGGGATTTTAACAGATGTCAAAAGCTAACCAACGTTTAAATCCATTCGCTGATTGTGAATTTTCCAGGAGGTGATCTTATGATAATGATCTGTATAAGCCATATAGGCTAAATGCAAATCATTTAGTAACCATAGTAACATGTTTGTGCATCAGTACCTAAGTGCAGGATTTTTCCCTGAATTAGTCAGTCAAATACATGTTGTATATAGAAAACAATAAGGCTTTTTCCCCAGTTTAGAGCAAAAAAAAAAAAGAAAAACATGATTCACTTCCCTCGCTAATTGGCTACCATGGCAGCTTCCGTGAATAGTTTGCTGTGTAACAGTATGGAGGTAGAGAAGTATTAGGTATAGCGAAGTATTATTACTGGAGTAAAGAGGTTTTAAAAAGAGCACATGTAACATTGTGACGAGCGGCGGTATTTAGCAACACTTGGCCAGCACACAAAGAAGACTGCCATGGAGTTCAGACATGCGTACACGGAGAAACTCTGGACTAGATACAACACTCACAAATGATCGTAAATGTTAACACATGTACACACTGCTCCTTTTCCTGTCTGCAGAAACAGTTTCCTATGGGGCTCAGGGTCGCATGCATGTGTGTGTGTGTGTGTGTGTGTGTGTGTGTGTGTGTGTGTGTGTGCAACTTCCTGGCAGCCATTGAGGAAACATCAGTCGATAAGAGCGGAAAGAAACACAAAGGGAAAAGAGACACTGAAGGCAACATAAAAAGAATAAAATATAGTGAGGAGGAAGAAAAATAACCAAAGACATCAGTGATGGGTGGAGAGAAGACAAAAGTGAATAAGGCCAATTAAAAATGGTGGTCTTGTCATTTTTTTAAGAAAGTAAGACGTGTTGTTTTTGGTTAGCATGTATACACATGTGCAGCAAAGTGATGCCTCCTTAAAGCTGTAGGGCAAAACGATAGTTATCACCAAAACAGCTGTGAGATAGTAATGATATGATAGAAAATAACCTTGGAGCAGTGGCTCCCAAACTCTTGTAGACCATGGTACCACAAGCCACCAAACCCCCAATATCACATGCATATACTGTATGTACACAGATGCTGCCTGCTGAGCTGCCAAGCGTGTTCTGTTACTATAGCAATCGGCAACCGTGAACCATTGTGTCAGTAGCTTTGAAATTGTAAATGTGGCAGATTTTTTTTAATGGGGTGAAATGTTATTAAAAACCCATAATAAATTAACAATGATATGTCAAATCTCGCACCCCAGGGAGCCACTTTGAGAACCACTGCCTGAGAGAAACACCTTTCGGGAAAAAGGATAAAGAACTGCAGAAGACGTGCTGTACAAGTGTAAGTATGAAAATAAAAGGGAAAGAAAAACATATTTTGATGAGGAAAATTTGATTTTGTTTTGAAGAGCTAACAGTAGCAGGACATTAGAAATTTAGGGGGGAAATGATTTTGCACCTGTAGTTGGAAAACGTATGAAAAGAGCTATAATTGGCATCAATGCATGCATAGTAGTTGATCATGCAGAGATAGATTGAAGGACAAAGCATGGAAAAATAGAACAAAGATGAATAAAATAAGTGTTTATTAATGAAAACAGTGTTGAAATTCAGCAGAAACAAAGTGCAAAGGAAAGACTAGCCCAAAATGTTATACCAATATCAACATAAAGCTTCACAATGGGCTCATTTGATTCAATCAGAATGGAGTTCTATAAAGTACTGCATTACATGATCGCTTGGTAAGAGAGAACATTATTGGACACGGAAGTGTGTCATCTTTCAAATTATTCAGAAAAGTCTTCAATTACATTTGGGGTTAAAGTCTATAACGAGAAGCCTTCCTATAGGCTGCTGAGCTGTGCATCATCAAGGCAAGCCTGTTGATTGGACCAAAAGTTTCAAAATTAGAGGGAGTGGCAATTTAAAAAACAAAAAGTGGAGATATAGTTGTGTGTCCGCATGTCTTTCTAGCTGCCATGTTAGAAAAATGAGTAATAAACCATTTTTGCATTATTCAACTGGCCACTGACCTGCCAATCAACCAGAAAAGCTTGTTCCATTGAGTGAGAATACAGCGTTATGATTGGTTCTTACCATCTCTCGGGGCAGGAACATGTCTTCCTGCCGTAAGACCACAAGACACACACTCTCTCCCTGGCGCGTGCTGCGTAACATACACACCAGCTCCTCTTGGCCCACACCTGTGATATCCACACCGTTGACCTAAATACACACACACAAAGTCAATGCAATAACTGTCATGTTTCCTTGTCTCCACTACACTTAGCCTAATGTGCTTTTCAATTTCTCACCTCTTTTGTAGTCTAATAAAATGCACAATGCCAGATTACAGCAACGACACAAGCATATGTCCTTTTTGTTTAGAGATGCAACGATTGCAATTTTCTTGGCGAATTCCGACATCTGTTTTTTTAACCTGCCGATTCTGATTTCTGCCCTTACGGATTTTCTTTCTTTCGAAAAAACTATAATTGAAAGCACACACACCATTTTTGCGTGTGATGTAAAGCCATCGTGCGGCACAATACTTGCATGAACAATAGTCCGCTGCCCTGTACCTCAAGTATGCGGTCTCCAGACTGCAGGCGTCCATCTTTGACAGCGGCTCCACGTGCTAGAATGTTTTTGACCAGAATAGGACCAGGCCCGTGGACTGAAGAATCTCTGGTTACGACAGTAAAACCAAGACCTTCTGAACCTAGACACACATACACAGACACACAAAGAAATGTGTAAAATAGGGAAGCATAAGTAACACTTCTAGGCCTATCTTGACGCACAAATATCCTGTATAGCTGTTTACTCCCTGCCTCTATATTTGATTTCCAGAGGCTTTGAGAGTAAAATATCTCCTACCCGTCCTCCCACACACACATGCGCACACGCACACGCACACGCACACACACACACATCCTAGACTACTCCTGAGAACTTCAACAACACAGTGTTGTTGACTCAGCTCCCGACTACATATTGTAAGTGTGATGACTTAAAGCCTTTGGAGATTGTGTGCGTGGTGTGTGGTGTGTGGTGTGTGTGTCTGTGTGTGTGTGTGTGTATTGCTTTAAACCCTTTAGCTATAACTGGTCCTACAGTATCTGCAGGTGTGAAGGCTTTAAAAATGGGTTCAGGTGTGGGGCAGAGAGGAGGAAAAGAAAATGAGGAAGAGACGAGGAAAAGGTAAAAGAGGAATGAGTGTAACACGGCGGAAACAGGGAGTGAATGTTCTGGAAAGAGACGTGATGAAGATTAAAATAGTAATCAGTGAAAAACACGCACGCATGCACGCACGCACAGACGCATGTGAAAGCACTCACAAGCTCGCATGCATGTACAAAAAAAAAAGGACCACACACACGGACAGAGAGACGAGTTGTGTGTTTTATAGACCTCATTTAGTCTGGTCTCTTTAGCAGAGCAAAGTCAGCAGTTTGGTCCAGTATGAATTCATATCAGCAGAAATGAAAAGATCAATAAAGACTTAATAGACCCTGAAGAGAGGGAATCAGGAAGATGGAGAGAGGAAGGGTGAGAGGAAGGAGAGGCAGCCAGAGAACAGAGGCTTTATAGAAACAAGCACAATGCTGGGCGAACAGCAGGAGAAATAAAAAGGGTCAATTATATGCATTCAGAAAATGGAAAGAAATAAAGAGGGTGCAATAATGAACATTCAGAACATTACAGAGTGAACCGCTGAACATTCTATAGACAATCCAAATATAAAAATAGTCTCCATTTGCACATAGACAGAAAATAATATACATCTTTCTTTTGAAGACAACTGAACTTTGGAATATGTAAGTGTTCAAAAGGAAATGAGAAAATTGAGGAACTCCATCAAAAGAGACTGCTGAGTGTTCTGTAATATTTCCTGCCGTCAGTAACCAGGTGTTCCTCACCTTTCTTTAGATCGATCCTCAGTCTTCGTCCTCCTTTCTTATTGGTCACCAAGCTGGAGAGGGCAGGACTTTTCTTAAGAAGGGGGCTCTCACTCCTCCCCTTGGACGTCTAGGTGGAGAATGTGGAACATTTAAGAACATTTAACAGCACGAAAAACACATTAGAAAAGTAAGGCTACAAGAGAATATGCTTGGGACATTTTAAATGCCCTATACATTCTACTTGCATACTTTCTAAACCTTCTGGACTCTGCTCACTTGAATGTGTCATTGTCTTCCACTTTAAGGCAATTCTTCTAGAATTTAACATGTTTAATGCAGACTGAAGTATTTTCTATTATCTTTTTTGTTGTTTGCTGAACTTTCTAAAACATGCTTTTACGGAGTTATTGTCTGTATTTTGCAGATATAAACGACAAATTTTTTTTAAATCATAATTTCACTGAAAAACGTGTCTGAAAATGATCAAAGCAGACTTTATTAAAAGTGAAAATTAAGTATTGTTTAATATCATCAACGCTGTACTGTGCCGAACTTGGAAAATATGTTTCACTACGTAGAGAACCACCAGAAACAAATAATGTAGAGCCAGTTTATGAAATTGTGCTCCGACAGCGTCATTACAGATTCACAGATAAACAGATTTGTTTTTTAAAGAAAATAAGGGGACACTCAGCTGTTGCTAAGTAACTGGTGCGTCTGTGCCAGCTGTTTTTCAAATGTCAGCCATGGTGATGTTGACGACACAATTACATCTGTTTGGATAAGAGAGACATAAAAGTTCTAAGAAAGATGCGGCAACCAACTAAAAATAATGTGGGAATGATACTGTTCGTACAAACCGAACATATCCTGACGGAAGTCAAAGTCATGGAAAAAGTTTGAAATAAAAATACAGCATGGGTAGAGTGTGGAAAAGCCGACAGTAATTGTCAGGGCAAAAATTTTGTTTCATGCAAACCTCCTTGATTTGATGGAAGGAGGAAGCTTTGTGGAGGAATTAATGCTTATATGTTTCAAACAAATGTGCACAAAGCTGTTTTCTAGCTGTGTAAAGAGCATTGAAGGGAAACTGACAGAACTCAGTCAGTTTCCTCCTGTTGCAAATCAAAAACTCTATAAAATATAATAAAAGGTAGATTCCACATTACAAATAATTGTGATTTTAAAAAAAAAGGATAATTTGAATGTGTATGTTATGAGTTGCTTGTTTCTCAATATTCAAAGTAACAATATTTTCTTTCGTTTCCCCTTGTATGTCCAAACATGCAACATGTTGGTGTCTGTATTGTGTTTTAAATAATTTTTTTTGCTATTTAACGCCTATATTCATCATTAAAACTAGTGACTTGCTGTTCATGCAATTAGCAACTAGTGACATTGAGAAACTCTCAAGAGAGTTCACAAAGTCTCTGATGTCCCAGGTGTCCTGGAAAAGAGCAGCTCACACTAACAGCAGCTTCTGTGGAGGCGGCTTCCTCTGCCAATCGCATGGTTGGATTCTCGGAGGGCTTAAACACAGGTTTGGCTTTGACAGGTGGCGGTGGCGCTTTGGACTTGGCGATTCGGGGGCTGCTCTCGGGAGCGGCGCTGTTGCCAAACAGCTGACCGATCAGACTCTTTTCATAGCGTTCTCTGTTGGAGGCGGGAACTACTTCCAAGCGGACAACTGGGGAGCGCATTGCCTGACGGAACACTTCCTGCGCTCTGAGAGAGAAAGAGAGAGACAGAGAGGGGAGTGGTTGGTGAAGAGGAAGAGAGGAAACAGTGGAGAATGTTTTGCTCAACAAGCGTGTGGAGTTTTACGTAAAGTCTCAGTGTAGGTGTACTACATATGGCCCGCGTTCACTGAAAAACTTACTGCCATTAATCACAATAGCAAACAGTGTGTAGTTATCAATCTCCAAGCAAAGTAATTATCAGAGGATATATAACTCAATTAAGAGAAAAAATATTAATAAAAAGAGACATGGTACAAATCTGATTAAAAATGACAAATAAAAAAAAAATTCCAATTAATTGCTGCTTATTATAAATGGGGTGTTTGATTTAAAAAAAAATTGTAATACACCGCTGCATATCTTAGGCTCACATATCTTTACTAAACTGATTTTAAGTGATTGTCAATTCCGAGACTGATGAGTATCGCTGTAACTAACAATTGTTTTCATTGGCAATTACTTAATCAATTAATCAATCTATTCAAATGAATCCAACGGATTATCTAGTCTTTTTAATGTCAGCAATAATGAAACAGTCGATAATTCCATTTTAAACTTACAATGATAGAAAATCTAAACCGATTAATCTTGTGCTAAAATGTTGAGTTTTCGGTACTTAGAAGCTTGGAAAGTGTTTTTAACTTTTACGATTTGTGTACGTAAAGCAAGCGATGAAACTGATTTTTAATGTCTGATATAAATAAAAAGACAGTTTGAGCCAGGGGAGGATCCCGCAGACCCCACCACAAAGGTTGGAGCTAAATCAGTTAATTTGAAAATAAAAGTTTTAAAGAGTTATGGGCCTTTCAGTGTTTTTATTTTATTTTATCTGATAAATATTATTGATGTTTGTTTATCAACTGGCCCCTCGTCATTTCCTTTGTATCGCTGGTGTACGTCTTGCGAGACAAATTTAAGACAAATCTGATAATATAGTGGAAACCAAATCAGATACAATCAAATTATTTACAGTTATTTATCTAAAATAAAACAAGTATGTAAGATTGCATGAAATTTTACTTTATGATCATTTGTTAAATGTATGTCATGATTCTAAGACCCATTACACTGTCATTATATTAATCTATATACAGTGGTTACCTCTGCTGGGTCACTGTTTTACTGTGTATTTCTCTTCATTGAGCAACAAGATAAACTGAAGGCAGGACAGGAGATGCAACACAGAACAATGACACCTGTACAGCAGGCCATTATACTCTCATCATCCATGAAAGAGATCGTTTTGCAGAGAATGACTTTATATCAGATTATACTAAGTAAATTAGGGGGACCATTGTGTCAGAGGCGATTGGTACACACCATCATTCACCTCAGATAACCGACAGAGAAAATCCACTTTATTTAAATTCTATTAGATTACACTCCTATTATTTCCCGCCTAGATTATTATTAGATGTATAATGATCATAAAGTTTCTGTAACTGGAGACTATGTTTAGAAAGTCCTGTATGAAGAATAGCCATTAAATAAGCAATAATAATACATAGAAATGTTATGTTACTATAACAGGAAGACTTAAAGGCATAAATCTGGTAAACCGAATGGCATTGTGGGGAAGTTCCATCTTAATCAATCACCGCAGGAAATCAACTTTGTATATGTCAAGTATGCGTAATGTTAATTTATGACCAGTTGAATTTGCATTGTATCTACTACAGTATGTATTATAATCAAATATTGTGACTGAGCCTTTTTTAGACTGAGGCTTCCAACTAAATGTACCTGCAAGTCTTACTTGCACGTATACTTAAAATCCACTTGCGAAGATGAAACTGTATCTTTGGACGTTTAAGGTGTGGCGAAAACAGAAGCTCTATTTTCATTTCATGCACCAAACTCCATGAGCAGAAAAACAAATTAAAAAATGATGTGAAGCAAATGATTAATTCACACGTACACAAATGACCAATTTCCATGCATAAAATATAGGAAATTGTATCCCTTATATGTGCCTCTGATAATGGAAAATCCAAGAGCCAACTTCTGTGAATGATGCCCCAAGTAAGAATGGCTTCTAAGTGAGTGTGTGTTCGGGGATGGGTTGTCATCTCTTCTTAATTCTACGACAGGATTTGCATATTTAACCATTAAACACACCTTGCTGAATGACACTTGTAGTGATTTTCATTGTAATAAGACCACAATACAGTACAATGCAACTAGATGTGAAAGCTGTATGTGTTGACGTGTGCACAGGGACCCTCGTGGACAGATGATATCATTATTGTTCCGGATTAGACAAGGTGTGCAGGCACAGTTGTGTAAAAGACATTCTAATCAAGCAGGCTACTTCAATACAGCTGCTGAGCTGGGACAATGAAAGTGCGTGTGTGTGTGTGTGTGTGTGTGTGTGTGT
>CALSBV010011748.1:5843741-5860229 GCA_943590825.1 Bovichtus diacanthus
GTGTGTGTGTGTGTGTGTGTGTGTGTGTGTGTGTGTGTGTGTGTGTGGTAAGCGAGAGAGGGAAAGAGTGATTTTGTGGCTTACTGTACTCATTTGTGCCTGGCATTTAGAACGGGAGAGCTGCGCTAGTAAATCTTTCTGGATTGAAATTAAATAAAGAGAAGAGACAGAGAGAGAAGAAAAACAGAAAATTACTGCAAGAAGAGTACTTTCTTCCCTCCTCATCCCTCTTACCAAAAGGCCAAGTGACAATTTGAACAATTACCCGGAGCCATTACCTCCATCTGAACCTGAAGAGTGTGAGTGTGAGTGTGGGTGTGTGCGCGTGTGTGACAGTGAAAGAGTGAGGGACAGTGAAGGAGACAAAATAAAGACTGAAGAGTAGCCATGTTTCCATAAACATATTTTTATGCGCATTTTGAAGTATCGCATTAGAAAAGCTGTATGGAGACGGCAATATTCGATAAAAACTTACTCAATTGTGAAAAAGGTTTTTTGGCTGGCTTAAGGTGGCTTTTGCCTTTGTCGAAAAAGAGGCGATGCGCTAAATGGGATATGGGAAAGCCTTGCCGAATAAGTTCTGACGCAGCGAACATTTAACTCACGTGACTGATCAGCTGTTTCCGTTTTGGCGGCTTCCTGAATATTCCCATTACGCGCAAAAACATGGCCAAACTAGCTGACATGAAAGAACAATTAAAACTTGCCCAATGACAACAAGTTCCTGAAGACATCTCTCCATATTTTCCTCTCGTAGTTGAATTGGATGGCCAAGGCGACTTGTTTTGTTTCCAGTTTTCTTGGTCCGTAGCCTATAACGGCAACTTCTGACGAAACTAGTTTATTAGTTTATTCACTCTAAACCAGTTGATGAAAACGCGCCTAATTCACATTTCTTTAGGCGACAGTTGGCAATTCAATGGAAACGCGACTAGTGACTGGGAAAATGATGTATGAGGAAGAGAAGAGAGAAAAACTGAAAGAGAAGTCCTTTCTTTACAGTAGTCACGGTGTCATTCACCACTTGTGTGGCAGTTATTACGGCACAACAACTTTGAGAGAAACAGACAAAGGAAAGCTGTGAGGCTCTGAGGAGTAAGAAGCAAAGATTAGAGGGAAAAACCGTAGGAGATTTTTCATACTTTATGCTGTAATGACTGGACGAAACAATGTCCACAGTGAATACTGCTTTTCTCTCCCAACAAAATATCACATCTGTTAAGAAACTGATGTTTTACTGGATATAATATAAATCACTGAATGGCACTGTCAACATGACATGTCAAAATTCTGCGTAATATAAATCTCTATACACTTATTGGTCCAAGTTTATGTAGGAAAAATATTAAACTATATGGATAGATTTCTTGTTGACTCTAATTTGGATGGTTAGCCTACATTTATAAAATGATTCACAAGTTTAGGTCTAAGTATTACGTTTATGATCGCTTTCCAGCATTGAGGTCTCTCTTCAGTAGCAGAGACCTCAGGGGAAAGTTGTTTGATTTCTTTACAAAGTACAAACATCAGAAGTGGCCGATCACAGCCAATGACGCAAACAAGTCTATAAAGGAGTTTCTAAAGTTATAGGAACTGGAATTACATTGGTTTTGACTCCACTTTCAAAATCTCTAACATGATGGAGATGGGGATAACAGATTGCAAAAACGTTCAATAAAAGAACGTTGTGATTTAGCAGAATCACCACAGCTGTAATGTTATGAGTAAAATGAGACAGTCGGGGAACCTGAGGAGCTAGCATGAACTGTAATAAAGGGAGACGGAGTCCACAGCTTGTGCGCTTGAGGTCACATATATGCCCGTTATCATGCAGGAGCACCAACATATGAAACACCCAGGAGCACACACAGTCTGGACAGTCCCACTGTGTAATTGACACCCAGTAATATTTCATATTGACAGCCACAGGAGTGATAGCATGCAGTGAAAACAGAGCTAAGATGTAAGGGGTGGAAAGTGGGCTCAGAACAACATGATCTACATTCCTAAGCTTTGGATTACATTACCGGCTAAATAAAAGTAAATAGATTAGTGTTGGCAGTTAAAATTTCATTTCTGCTAAACTATATTTCATGGCGCTGTAGGTTGCAAATCAGAACAGATTGCACATCTTTTTTCAAGTTGATTGTAAGACTTAAGCCCAGTCATGTTAAGTCACTAGTGTTGTTATTATTAAGCGTTATTAGTACCCAGTGGACCCTGTTCCTCCCAATGCAGCCCTTGCATCTCCCTCAAAAACAGCATCATCTACTACTACCACTACTTCTTTAGCCTCAGCAAGGTTAAGCATGGAAACTGGCCACCTCTGAGAACCAATCACATTGCCCAAAAGAACTGAACCTTGCAAACAGGTTGTTCTACGGGGAATACAACGTGGGTAAAAATGGATGTTTGTCCAGTGAGGAATCTCATGGGTAGAGGACTCACCACTCAAGAGTCCAATCAGGCATGGAATCTGTTTAACCAGTGAACCTGAGGGATTTACTGTGTCCAACCGCCTGCAGGGAACATGAAACTGTAACACTATCATAACAAGTGCTCGAAACTACATCTCCATGCGACTGTCACACTGTATTATCATAATGTTTATCTCCATGTGCTTGTAATGTAATGACTCTGCAATGTGACTGAATAAGTGAAAAGGTGTATATTTGTGGAAAATACATAGAAGAAGTATTGAAAAGCATTTGGGGGTGATAATAATGTATTATGCCTTTCTCCTACCTGTTATCGGATATGAGAGTAGAAACTCAGAATAAGGACTGAGGGAGAAATAGGACAAAAATGTTAGGGATGTTAGGACAAAAGACAGAATTAAAGCCATTAGTTCCACATTAAAAGAGGAAATAGAAGATGCGGGAAAAGAAGATCCATTATCTTCAGAGGAAAGAGAATGGACAACGTGGATCAAGGGTTAAGCATCAGGCCCACAGGTCAAAGTTACAAAGCAGATGTGGAGGCTGGAGAGAATGGAAGAGGACATTTGATTGAATTCTTTTGATGGAAGGGACAGAGGCAAAAAGAAGAGTGGGGGAAGAAAATTAGGAAGCATTTATAAAATTGCTATTTTTGTAGAGAAGGAGATAAAGGCATGATACGATTAACAAAAGAAAAGGTAGGTTTGTAGTTCACTCGAAGCTATTTTCTGTTGGCTTTATGTCGGATCCAAATTACTAATTTTGGACACAATTTGGACCAAGATGTTGAAAAGGTGAAGGGAAAAAAAGGAGACTTGAAAACGTGAGATCGGCAGAGGTAGAGAGGGAGGAAGGAGCAGAGGAGAAAAAAGAAGAAAGAAGCAAGCATTTGCCCTCTGCCCTTTTTGAGAGAGGAAGAAAAAGGATGAAAAGAGAGAAAAAAGCTAGAGAGAGTCATCCGTCTTTGTTAGAGGAGTTTGATGTGACAAAGCGTGTCTGGATTAGAAAGAACATGAAGACGCTACAGGCTCCACTCACCCCGACCTTTAAACACATATTCTCACTACACACAGACACTCACTGCTGGCAGAGGTCACAATTCCACTTGTGGCCACAAAGAGGGGGAAAAAAGTTACTTCTCACTTGTTTTATCAGTACTCGTCTTGTACAGACATTTGGTTCAATTTTAAACCGGTTGGTTGAGATAAAAATGTTTGTGTTCGCATTTTAATATTTGGAAGGTATGAAAAATATATAGAATAAAAGAGAGCAGTAAATCAAGTCACATGTTGTTCAATAAACTAATTGAATCTCTGTCCATCTGATATCATGGCATTATTCTAAATTGCTTAACTGAATAAAATCCCCAATGACAAATATGTACAATAAATGTACCGTATATACGTGAGGCTTTGCTAAAAAACCGGACTGACACGAATTAGAATTTCGGACATTTCTTAGATTATTTTTGATAAGGTTGGTCTTAAATTAGAAGGCCCCTTTCATTAAAGTCTCAATGCTCTTTGTTGATACTTTTGGATAAATGTGGTCATTCCGATAGGAAATAAATATGGTAGTAAAACATTAAGTATAAAGGACTATATCAACAATTTGGTATGCTCTGAGCATCACCAGCAGCAGCGCCCTGGGAAACCAACTGGAGGAAAGGCCATGGGGTCATTAAAATCAAAAAGTTTATCCCCTTGGGAGTATTAATGTGCTGAGCCGTTTTCATGGTGATCTGCTGATTAGATTACGATAGCACAGAGAAAAGCTCCTAGTGTCCATTATGATTCATCACACTAAATCAATATCTTACTAAAGCTGATGAACCTATACACAAAGGAAAAGCTGATCATATTAGACATAAAATCGGTTTGGCTTTTACACTTCTTAAAAAGTATGATCTGATTCATGTTAATGAAAGCGCAATTTCCTAGGGTCGTATTAAACACACGATGCCCCATTTGCACTGCTGAACAACTGAAACCGGTAGATGCTGTTGCAATTATTAAGACACGTTTCTCACATTTAGAGTCTCTTGTTGACACTAGAGGGGGAGGATGAATATGCTCGGTAAATTGCATCGCAATGTTTCAGTTGGATTCTTCTGTTTATTCTGTCCCGAGTGGAAAATTTGACCCAACAGTGGTGGGTCACGTCAATCTTTAAGAATCCTCTTCTGAGGAACCCGCAAAATGTCATTACGAGGCCAGGGAGGCCATTCTGTTGCTATAGACAGAAAGTAGTAAAAAAAAAAAAAACATATATCAGCAGGAAACATGATATGTTCCCTTTAAGCAGTATCAGCTACACACTACACATAGTACACGCTTAACAAATGACAGGGGGTTTACTGAGCAGTACATTTATTATATTACGTAAATAAAACCTTTGCCCCCCTACAGACAATGCCCAAATAAGTCATCTGCAGTCTGTTCAACACTTTTGTCAATTGCAAAAAACCTTTAGCCGGAATGCCCTCAAATTTGATCCATGACAAATCATCTTGGGGAATGATAAATCGACTTCTATCAAATTTGCTGTACACATTCATAAACATGTAAGAAAGGTCAGAGGGTCTAAGAAATATAGAGATTTGTCTTTTATGTTGATCTTCAGCTTGTTGTGAATTCCATCAAGCATTATCTAATTGTGAAGACAGAAACTGCAGCTTTTCTGGGCTATTAGCATCAATTCCACACTGATTATTAAATACCCTGGATATCACATATCATTATCACTAGGTTGTGTGTTTGTGTGTGTCCTCAGTCACATCTGGGAAAGGTTTCTTTGTGTCAAACCGCATGCGTCTGTGTGTCTTTTTTGTCTAGGGTCTTACCATCCCGGTGGCCTCATTGAGTGAAGGTTCGGTCTCGGTGGGCTGCGGGCTGAGCGCTGAGTCGCTGCTGCTTCTCACCAACAGGGGGGTGTCTGTAGGAAACACAGGGATACACACATCTGATATGTGCAGGAGTGTTGTTTTTGCCTATTGAGGCCTACTCTTAAACATCAATGTCAAGGTGATAATGTGAACTATTCAAGTATTCTTCTCTAACAATGACACAAATCCACATTAACAACATGATGCAAAGTCGTGATTAACCGTACTGATTGTCTATACTATTGCATGTGACCATTCCTCAACAGCCTTACAAAAGTAGTTTTGCAGCTGGGACAAGATCAAAAAGATTGTTTTAAGCAGAAGCAGAGATGTGTGTGTTTATAATGTATGTCTGCATACACTGGATAACTACTGAAAATGTTTAAAGCAGATGTTCTACAGTACAGCCAGTAAATCAACCTGTTTCCCCTTGTTTTCTTTATAGTAGGTATCTACAGGAGGAATTTTACAAACACTAACTGAACAGCAGTTTTAGTCGTGGAAAAATAACTTGAATGCGTGACTTAAAACAATATGAATAACCCCTCATTGTAAAACGGATGAACCTGGCTCACTGTCAGTCCGATACGCACAGAGTGACTACATCCTGTCAGACTGTTAATGGAACAAGAGATATGAGGGGGAGGAAAAAAGCACCAATACAGACAAAGAAGAACGTGAAAATAGTCAAAATTCAGAATCCACAGCAATACAACAATGTACACACACACATACACACAATGTACACATACACAGAAACACACACACACACACAGACATACACTTTTAAATTACTAATGCTATTTTTGATGGAGTCATAGTTCAGCAAAATTCATGTCTAATAATAATCTTTCAGCTGACAAGATACAGACCCTAAGCTAGTCATGCCACACACTACAGAGAGGAGTCGGTGCACGAGTGTCAAAGCATGACGAGGAAGAAAGAGAGGAGAGATGAATATTTTTATGTCGCTGGGTTGACAAAATGAGTTTCCACTCTGTCAGTGCAACGTGCCTGTGACATCAGCCCAAGTCAAAGTGTGTTTTTCGAACAAAAAACGAGAACATCCCCACATGCAGTGTAATAAACTAATAGGCCGTTTTTGTGAGAATAAAATATGTATCAATAGACTAGTTAAGGACATGGAAACTGCAGTGCACAGAGCATGGGAGTATGAGCGCATGCAAGCACAATTGCATGTATTCATATGGATGTGCATTCATTGAGTCAGCTGCAGGCTTTAAATAGACATACTTTTCACAGCTATCCACAACTTAAGACTAACCTATAAAGATTTATTTTTTATTTTAGATGCAACAAGCGTGGCGACCACAGTTTTCGATCGATGAGGCTGAAATTTGGCATGGAAGTCAAGTGTTTGTGAGGTTGTGTGTGTGTGTGTGTGTGTGTGTGTGTGTGTGCGTGTGTGTGTGTATGCATGAACGCGTGGCTGCATGTGCGTACGTGGTCGCAGCTATTGCAAATGGACCCTTTTTTTTGTTTTTGTTTTTCTATAGAGCCAATTCAAACGTATTGAGGTTTAAAAAGTGTGTCTAAATGCCAATGAGAACACACTTATACCAAGGCAGAATGTGCTTTGGAGAACAGATGCCACAATTGGGCACATTACCATTTCCATGGAAACTCGCATAAGTCTAACATTTTTAGCTTGTTAAAAAAAAAAAAAAAAAAAAAAAAAACATAGTGGGCGGCGGACATTTAGTAGAGGATAAAAGTCAAAGAAAGATAGAAACGAGTAAGAAAGCATGAACTTGAACTATTCATCATGTGAATGAAACGTATGTTCATTACTACTTCTTTTAATCATCCAAACTCAACAGCCTGAGACATTTATGTGAGCATGTACATATGTGTTGATCACACACTACAGCAGTGTTTTCAGAAAGCTCATTCCTGAATGTTGTTTTTTGGAGATGTGTGTTCATTAGGCCTGTAAGGAACACGTCTGAAAGCCCGAGTGTGTGAGAACTTAATGCATGACGAACGCTTCCTTTAAGACCCCTTCAGTGAACACACTGGTGTTCATGCACCCAAATGGCCCATAAGTGTCTGATTCGCAGATCTCCGTGTCCATGTAAGTAACATATGATAGTGTCTCCTTCTTCACATCTCATCAGCCTACTGCATAAAATTATCATTTCACAGAAGCTGATGGATGAAGCACGCCACACTATTGCCTGTGCTTCTGCTGGAGCTTGAAGAAATAGTGAAATGGCAAGAAAAGTCAACAATGCAGAAAGCTATTCAAATAAATAACATTTATTGCTGGAGGTATTATTATGATCCGTGTGGTGGGGGTACCATCACCATTCATAGGGTCCATCAATCTATATATACATTAGGACTATTGTCATGTTAGCCTCTATAGTTCCACAGGGAATAAAAGGAGAAAGGCGGCGGTGCGGATGGAGGGAACCTCTAAATGAGTGGACTACTCAGAACACATGCCAAATGATATTTGTAGGGTCTTATATTGATTGTCACAAAATGGACCCTTGGTGCTCTTAAGACTGGCCGGGGGGTATGGATTACATCAAACCCCAAATGAATTCATCTCTTCAAAGAAAGGCAATGAAAGATGGATAAATGGAGGAGGACAAAGGACGTAAAAATGAGAAATAGATAAAGAAATAAAGGGACTAACAAAAGGAAAAGATAGATAGAGATGAATCAGATACAAAAGAATATATATATATGGCGAGCGGCAATGAAAAGGATTGAAATGAAAGAGGATTAAAGAACACAAAACTCAAAAGAAAAAAAAAATGCATTTAAATAAAATTGAATTCTACGCTATTACATTTTGCTTCGCTGTAACACCCCACCTTCACAGTTTTAGACTGAAGCAGACCTGTCAAGGCACGAAACCAGAAATGATGTTGTGAAAACGTTCTACTGTGTGAGGGTACATGCTGTCCATATACGGTGGCACATTAAGATACATAACAATGGCCATTTAGGAACAAACAGTCATACCATTCTGTCCATACGCCTGTATCAAACATCAATCTAGATTGGTAAAATGCAATGTCGGTTTTAGATCACCTCATAATCCCCACTACCCCCCATTTCACTGCAGTAATGGTACTACATAGAGCTACACTATTTATGCCAATATACTACTGATAGCATCCTATGAGACCATAAATGTCGCAACATACTTGGTAATGTTTTTCTAAATATCTTCTTAAAGCAAATAAATAGAATACCATCCCATTGTTGTGTTTATAATAACATTAACAATGGCGCCGCTCTCCAAGTAAGCCGTGACAGTGTGACAGTGAGCCAGCGTGAACAATACCAGGAGGACCCTGGAACTGCAGCAGCTACATGGAATTCAACCATCATTCATTTTACTATTTACACCTGAGCGTTTCCTACTCTGACCCGTCAGAATTTGAGTGAAAAAGGCATATTTTTGGAGGTTGTTAAAAACATGCAGCCCAAATAATTATAGTATATTATTGACAGCATTCGTAAGGCTGGGAAATATATGAATTTTATATCGATATTGTGATACGAGACTAGATATCGTCTTGGATTTTGGATAACGCTATATATGTGTGTATTTTCCTGGTTTTAAGGCTCCATTACATTAAATGTAATTTTTCTGACTGTTTTAGCTTTTCTATTATTTGCCTTTACCTACTTGGCCATTATATCAACATAACTAATGATTATTTACCAAAAATGTCATTGTGAAAATATTTGTAAAAACCCCAATAGTCAACCCTACAATCATCGACATTTCTGCATCCATTTCATGACGCTAAAAATGTTAGCCATGATAACAATTACGGCAGCTACATAAATCATGTTAAGTGTACCACCCGGAAGAGAAAAAAAAGCACTACAGCGGTCTTCCCTTTACATTCCAATGCTTGTCATGTATCTGAGTTAAGTCACTTCAGCACTTTGATTCTTAATTCTGAGCAGTGGTGCTCATCAACACTACTATACATCTGTTTCAGACTCCGCTTGAGTCCTTCATGGACTCAAGTGTGAAACATCCTGTGAGCTAGTAGTCATCACTCAACAGGGAAATAAGGAGGGAGGGAGAGGGGGAGGGAGAGGGAGAGGGAGAGGGAGAGGGAGAGAGAGAGAGAGAGAGGGAAGCAAAAACAATGAGCAAAGAGACATAGAGAAGAGACCTGTAGAGACATAGAGAAGAGACTTGTAGAGGCATAGAGAAGAGACTTGTAGAGACACAGAGAGAGAAACAAGTGGTGGTTAGTCGGAGACAAAACATAAGATTGTGATAGAGGCCTAAATGTGACCTTCTCACACTGACAGTGATAGTCTCCAGAGCTCCGTTACCTCTAATCTGCCATGACAGTCACACATTACTACTAATCTCTGCTGACAGGCGACCGTAGTGAAACAGACTAAACTTCCTGTCTGAACAGTCTGGATCCTACAGCTGAGGCCCCTTCACTCAGGAGGGTCATGCAAGCTGAAATGTCACTTATGTCTTAACTAGTAGTATAGGTGCAAAATACATAAATGTTGCTATCGTATCTACGTTACGAGAAATTTGATCTAATGCAAGGAGGAAGATGTAAATACGAATAGTACTGCAATAATCTACTGTACAAACGTGATGATTTTTGATTAGCGTGCTAGTCCTTGAGCTCAATAAACCGCTTGACATCCTTCAAGCTGACTGAGAAATTTCAATAATATCAGAAAAAAAACAACAAAGCGTGGAAAATAATGAAACTTGAGCATTGATGAGCATTATCACACTTCATTTGGCATATTAATGACATTTTGAAAACAACCTTGACAGATTATGTTTAAATGTCAAGCGTTTATCTGGATGGTTGGTGCAGCACGGCAGATATAGAGTCTACAATTCATAACTAAAGGAAGTGGAATCTGTGATTAGTGGACAGCGGGACGCAACTGGAAGCGCACACACAATCCATCGCCATCATGGTTTGTTATGTTAAGACATTACATGTGGACAAGTTACTGTGACAGCTCTAAGCCCTCTCACACTCACATCTACAGTACATCTACTGGACAGGCACTTGAGTTGACACAAGACAGAAAGAGATGAAGGAAGGGAGAGGCAGAGGAGCCAGAAAGGAGAGGGGAAGAAAGGTAAAGAGAGGAAAAGAAAGGTCATTCAGATAGGTCTATTCCACGTTAACAGTAAGCAGACACAGACATCAGTTTGTTCCGCTGCCTGACATTACACATACACTTCCTGTCTTCTCTTCCCTCTGCTTCTCCTCATACCATTCTCTTTCATCCCCATCTCATTCTGCATCTCAGAGAAAGTGGTGCCAACATTTCAGCTGCCCTCATCTTGTTTTCATCACTGTCCTGCAGAACATGGCCATCACATCCTGACCTTTTATCTGCACTGTAATTCAAAGGTAACATCCTTCCTATTGTCTACTAAACATGTGTCTAGGCTCTCAAACTACATTTAAGAATATACCGTACCCAATAAGCCATTCTGTGATATAAAACGTGTACTTTAATTCTTACTTTCTTCAATGTTTCAGAATATTAATTTCAGCCTTCGATCCATCCCTCCAAAATGGTGTTTTAGGACTTCACTACTATCCTCTTACCGACCTGGTCCCAGTCCCAATGAACCCGTTTCTAGTCTAACATCAGTTGTGACATTGACCCCTTTATGCACTGACCTACAGGTTATACCTAAGAGGTACGATCAGGGAGTCCCCGAAGAACTTTTCTTTCTCTTTGTAAAGTCAGAGGAGTCCTTCGAAAAAGCCTTTAGACGGCGTGTCAGTAAACCTTGAAATGACAAAGTCCCAGAAGCAGAGTTGGGATTTCTGGCACAACTTCACCTACTTCCCAAGGTGCATGGCGTGGGGAAAAGTCATAAGAGTGTAATAAGTGTGAAGTGTAGTTTTTATACTGCACGTGTTGCTGCAGTGTTAAAAATGGAGGAAGTAGTAGAAATACTGGTCTCTGTTTGGTCTCAGAGCCAGCAGGCTCAGACACAGAGCGGTTGTGGTTGCCAGAGAAAACATGGACTTGCTCTTCTTCATAGGCACAATACTTTGTCTAATTTGGACAACATTTTATGATGCAATGCCAAAGCATAAGTGATGTTAAGGTCATAGTTCTCCCTCTAGAGAGCAGAGAGCTACTCCATTATAACTTTGAGCACAGTACTGTGTCTGGGATGAATATAGTTTATATCACACGGTACAAATTGTGACAAATATCTTCTTGCTTGTACAATTTTGTAAAACACTGCATATAACTTCCTAAATAATTTACAAATATTATGTGAATGAACATTTAGTACTAAATGATGTTGAATATTTTCAAAAAGAGCATCTACCAAATGTCAACATGTAAATCACTCTGATCTCAAAATGCAGCTGTGAATTGTCGAACCTCACGTCTTACGTTTACACCGGCATTGCAAACGTAAATATTTCCTTTGATTTGTTTGCAAGGCTTTGTCTACGAAGAAGTGGAAGTGCAACATGTCAAAGTTCGAGTGGGGCACTACCAATATGAATATACAGTAAATTAATGAAAAATTACTTACTGGACTTGAGGGCTGAGGAATTGACTTCAATCTCTCCTCCTGCGATTGGCTGGAAGACGGACAGCTCGGGTTGGTGGAGGTCAGGGCTGGGGGCTAGCCTTGGGTTAGCCACACCCCTCTGCTGGGCTTCCTGCTCCTCGTACACTGCCATCAGCTGGAAAGTGAAGAGAAAAAAACACAGACACACACAAAATGTAACTGCTTGTTATTATTTTTCATCCATTATGAACACTGCATTTTATCAGAGCGGAGCAGCAGGAATTCTGTTCAAAGATTCTTCTATAACTACACTCACAGTCACTCCAGGTTTTCCATTTGCTACTCCCTACTCACAGTGAAAGAAAAGCCACTCCAATACGCTTAATTCACTGCTATTCAAATGCATTTTACAGTACAACGCAGAGCCAAATTTAGAGGCAACATGGATGCACGCCAAAAGAAAAGCTAAAATAAGGCAGCAGATTCAGATTAACCCTAAACCAGAGACAGATATGCGTCTGCATGTACTTAAAAATGTTAAAACTTGAGCCATATTTTGCATTTCTCGACAGATGTATGATTACAGTTAGAGAATGTGCATAGACAGGAGCTAAAGGGAACCCTTGGGGAAAAAGTTTCCAGAGAAAACCTTTTGGACTTTCATAGACCATAACAATCTGCAATACACGGCGCTGGTCCAATTTCTTTAGGTGAAGCAAGACGAAATCACGTGTGGCTTTGTTTGTACGCAATTTCTGAGTTACCTTGTGGATGAGGACGCCATAGAGGACGTCCAAGGAGCCCAGCATTCCTGCGACAGAGTGTGTGTCTAATGTTTAACAACGGCCTCCATTCGTGTCTCCCCTCTGCGTGTGTGTGCAACACCCTGCCAGCTCTAACTGTGTTATATAGTGCAATCCCTGTCTATTGAGCGTTGCACTGAGTCTGCGTTTAGCCTAACATAGCACACAGCTTGTCAACACAGTGTTCTAGGGGCCTCCACGTGAAGCCTGAATAGACCTGTGAGTGTGTACGTATCTGTGCTTCGTGTCTATAGTGGCCAAGAGTAAAGAAAGGGGACTTTGCCAGTAAAGCCAGAGGCTTCCTGCTACACTGGAACCCACAAGTGTGCAACATACTCCCTCACTCATACATACAAGAGCATACACATGCAGGCAAACAGGCACAAACCATATGAAACACACACACACATACTGTAGATGTGAGTCACTGCACTGCGATTTAGTGGTTGGCTCTTCTGCACAAGAAAGCAGAAAAAACCACGACGCCAACATTATGAAAATGTAATTCTAAAGCGCAAAGTGATGCCAACGTTTTAGACTAAAAGCTTACGCAGGTGCTAGCACAGAGAAGTCCAGCGACTGCATGTTTTTTTTTTTTTTTTTCCACAAGGACAACCTGATGATTAAAGCAGATTTACACTGGAAGTTCTTCTGATAAATTAGGAACCGGAGAAGCACGAGAAAAGATCTCTCTGTGTGTCTCTCTCTCTCTCTGTGTGTCTCTCTCTCTGTGTCTCTCTCTCTCTGTGTGTCTCTCTCTCTGTCTCCGTCTCTGTCTGTCTCTCTCTCTCTCTCTCGCTCTCTCTCTCTCTCTCTCTCTGTCTGTCTGTCTGTCTCTGTCTCTCTGTCTCTCTCTCTCTCTCTCTGTCTCTCTCTCTCTCTGTCTTCGTCTCTCTCTGTCTCTCTCTGTCTCCGTCTCTCCGTCTCTGTCTCTCTCTGTCTCAAAAAAATAATAATTTCCTCGCCACTTAACTGTTACTTCATGCACCTGCCAGCCCTGTGGCACTTGTGTCAGGTGGACCTGAGTGTTGAGGCACTTATTCTCAAAGGCTTGTCCTTTATCTGCTGTGGCTTGGATTGTCGCTTTGGACAAAAGCATCTAACAAATGAAATAGTAAATATAAAAGCTCCATAGTGATACGAAACTTATTTTTTCGAAAGTTCACAAGGTGTGTATGTCTGCGTGTAGATATACATACTTTATAAAGTACGTGCCCTTTCTTTCCAGTGTGACCTCACCAGGCCAAGAGCAGGCTAAAATCAAGTTATACAATATCGCACCTCTCTTTTTCTCTCCCCATCCATATCTCACCAACGATTCGGCACAACCATTGCCCGTCAGTCTCTCACACATTCATGTTCTGTCACACTCCCAGTTTCCATCTAACACACATCCTAGCTCTATCTTCCCTCTTATAACAAACCATCGTCTGACTTCTTTTTGCTCCCACCTCCTCCTCTGTCTCAGCACTTCATTTACACCTTTCTGTCAGTGTAAAACCTTTGTTTTGTTATGTAACCCACCAGCGCTTTTAATTTGATGCTGATGAGATAGCATTTGTCACTTTTCTATCAAGCTGCTCTGGTGCAAACCATTTAAGTATTGTCCTGCAGCTACCTGCAGGGATGGCCTTAAAAAAAAAAAGCAGAGAAGAAAAACAGAGATAGGAAGATAAAAAAAACAAACATATTTAATCATACACAATATAGCTTACATTCTTATCCAGTTTTAGTAAATCTGGATGAGAGAGTCGAACAAGACTAATAGCTCCCAGATAAACACACACACACACAGATTCTTTAAAAGCAACATCTGAAAGAATGACAGGAAGAGAAATGGGTAGACAAATTCAACATAGCCTTGCCGAGTCTCTTTAAAAGCAGAGGTGGAAAGAAGGAATGACAGCCAGACGATGAGAGATTAGGACTTTGCTTCTGTTCTCTTCGACAGGGGACTCAAAGACCTGCCAAACAGAATGACACCACATCCTGAGCATGAGAGGGAGAGAGGGGTTAGAGAGACAGAAAGGTGAGACTGCATAGAGAGAGAGCACCGAGAGAAAAAGAGAGAAATGGTCATTGAGAATGTGTGAGACAGAAACTGAGAGAGAATTATAATGATAATAATGAGGGGGACTGACAGACGTGATGTACTGTAAAAACCTTTTGGGATGTCAGAGAATGAGAGCAAAGACTGAGATTGTCTGAGAGTGTCACCGTGTCAAGTGTGAGTACAATGATGTGTCCATTTTCAGCTAAATTAAAAGTTACATTCTGCCAACTCTGTCCCTTTTCCTCTGAACCACAACCCTTTTTCCCCTCAAGACTACAGCTATATTGGAAGCTCGGGAGATGTTTCCAGGTACGGTACACACCAGGTGTTTTTCCGCCGTTAAGTAATAAGATAATCGTTACTTTTAGCAATCGAGCACTGCTACCGTGTGCGTCTCCGTCACGCTATAATATGTAACATTTGACCTTCTCATCAGCTCTCCTGTCAACAAATTGACAGACTCAAAGATAAAGATGCTAGTAAACTTCACTTTTTCACAGTTTCAGTTTTTCTTCCTGTCAAAACACACGTTTTACTTTGATCGTTTTGCTGACAACCTCGTGTAGAAATGCCTTCATCCATCTGTGAACTCAAAAATGCTGAGCGAGAAATAAGGCTTCATTTGGTCTTCATTTGGGTTTAGAAAGAAGTGCAAAACAACGACTGACTATGAGACAAAAAGAATGAAGCTTTGGTTTCTTTGTTCACTTAAAAAATGAACTAAATATCTTCTCGCCTACCGTTAGTGAGGTCAGAGGTCAGGTTCTACCACAAACGGCAATGCCATAGCCAGTATAGCTTAAGGACACTTCAGTAGTATAGATGGCAGCCTTGGGGTTAACAGCAGCTCACAGCATCACAACAAAATGTTCCAGTGTTACTTTCCTTAGGATTATATATGTTACTTCATGTCAAAATCATTTCATAATAACACACTACCACTGAGATCAATGACTCCAATTTCGGACCAGACTGAGCACATTTGGAACTTATTTTTTTCCAAATTACAAAAATGTCCATAAACCACTTTGGGTGTCAACTATACAATAATGTAGTTCAGCTTTAATTAAAAGCACACGCAGAAACCCAGGGGTTAAATACTAAAGCTAGCTAAATCTTTCCCCCTAAGGTTACTTCTAAGCTCTCACCCCATCCCTTCTCCATTTATCGCTATTGTGTGGTCAATATAAGGTTCACGCAGGTTACCTAGGACAAGTGGAGGCCAGGGGGAGGTAATTTGGTGTGTTCATTTGTGTGTGTGTGTGTTGGGACTACCTGACCTGAAGCTAGGATCAATTGAGGGCCTGCCCCTACAAGCCAAAATCAAACACTTCCACCCGGACACCAAACCCATGTGTGTCAAAATTTGTGAATTCTAAATCTCCGTCACACTTAACCTCAGGACCCTCGCCAGAAGCTTGTAAAAAGGCCATCACCAATAAGATTGCAATATTTATATGCAAGCGTATGCAACCTATTGGCATTGTTTTGGGGGAAGGTTTTCAAGATAATGACAGAACTGGAGATTTTTCAGGGGGGACAAACACACAATACTGTACTAAAAATGAACTTTCTGTGTGATCATAAAATCACGATTGGTAATAACTGCTTATGAAAGTATTTATGAGCAGTGTTCAAATGTCACACTTTCTTACATCTGACAACAGAAATAGAAAAATATGTAAAAAGGTGAATGTGGCTGCATTAAAACACATTACACTGTGATCAGAGAGTGAGAGAGAGCGAGAGTGCGAGAGAGAGCGAGAGCG
>CALSBV010011748.1:5860239-5874692 GCA_943590825.1 Bovichtus diacanthus
GAGCGAGAGCGCGAGAGAGCGCGAGAGAGAGCGAGAGCGCGAGAGAGAGCGAGCGAGAGCGCGAGAGAGAGCGAGAGAGAGCGAGAGAGCGAGAGAGAGCGAGAGAGAGCGAGAGAGCGAGAGAGAGAGCAAGAGAGAGCGAGAGAGAGAGCGAGAGAGCGAGAGAGAGCGCGAGAGAGAGCGAGAGAGAGCGAGAGCGAGAGAGAGCGAGAGAGAGCGAGAGAGAGCGAGAGAGAGAGAGAGAGCGAGTGAGCGAGAGAGAGCGAGCGCGAGAGAGCGCGAGAGAGCGCGAGAGAGCGCGAGAGAGCGAGAGCGAGCGAGAGCGAGCGAGAGCGAGCGAGAGAGAGCGAGAGCGCGAGAGAGCGAGAGAGCGAGAGAGCGCGAGAGCGCGAGAGAGCGCAAGAGAGAGCGCGAGAGAGAGCGCGAGAGAGAGCGCGAGAGAGAGCGCGAGAGAGAGCGCAAGAGAGCGAGAGAGAGCGAGAGAGAGCGAGAGAGAGAGAGAGAGAGAGAGACGTGTTTTCAATCGATCACTGATTAGCCTAGTATCAGGTTGCAGTTCAGTGGGGCTATGCTGGGAATTACTTGGGGTCATTATTATGATTATTATCATGCACCAATAATAATGATAAAAGGTGAAACGAATCAAAAAATGAACGATAATAGTGTAGTTTGTCCCACCCTAACAGGTGCTACAACGGTAACAGACTACACCTGCATAGTCTTGAGAAGAGGTCTAATCACACAGCAGAAGTGAAAGCACCTATGTGGGTGCACACTTCACAAGTCCAACTACAGTACTGATATTGGATGATTTACTTGCCATTAACCTTGGACATTAATTGTGTACTGTATATAATTCAATTTGAACGTAGGGGGCCAGAGAATGACACAGGCAGGCAGCTAACGCTAGATTGTTGATCTACAGACAGACTCACCACGTTGCAGATCTTTTTGAATGACGAAAAAGACATAATTCAATCACTATCCTTGCGCATATCAACACAGAGAGCAGCCCACAGTGTCATGTGGAAGTTAAGCTGACTCGGGTATAATTAATTGACTATAGCTGAAAAAATCTAAACATGAGACGTCTGCAAATAGCAATAATTGATTTTATGGGGGCACGAAGACCACAAGGTAATTATTATTATTAATTTTTTTCCTGCTCACTCACCAATACACAGTGATATATCGGTGAGCTGCGAATAATATACAACGTAAATAGCATGTGCCAGCAGCTGTGTGCACTGCTCAGCATCTCCGAAAGTTTGTGTATTATGTGTAAGTGAGAGAGAGGGGATGGAGAAGTGCAGAGTTGGTTGCTTTCCTTTTATTAAAATTAAAAGAGCATGTGAAATTCAGATAGGTAGATTAATAGCAGTTCAGGATTTTAAGTGCGCACGCACACACATGCGCACGTGCATGCGCACACACACACACACACATGCGCACACGCACGCACACACACTTCTCTTTTAACATCATACCCTTTATAATCGGGTCGATTAGGGCCTGATTGATTAGTTTGGAATGGATCGATAAAATGCTACAGTCAGCCAAATGCATGAGCGTGTACACACAGCTCGCAGACAGTGCACACACTCCCTCAAATACACACACACAACAATCTTTAAATATGCTTAAGCTATCTGTACACCACTGAGCTTTGATTTCCACTCATGACCACTTACCATAAAAAAAAAAAAATCTATGATGTTCAAGCGTGTGTGCGTGCTTTGGCATTTTATGCAGTCAGCAATATCTTTAGCAATGACCACTCCATCACCATACACACTCCAACATAGCAACAAATTGAAGGGGTGGGGTGGCTACACATGATGGCACCGGGCCATTATATGTGGAATGTGTGTGTGTGTGAGAAGGTATGTTGAAAGTCAGTACGTGCTGTTGTTTTGATACATTAGGGGATTGAGGGAAGTTAAGAGTGTGTACTAAAATAACAATTTTATTTTCGCCCTGCAAATATGCTAATTTACTGCCAAATGTGCTATTGTTGTGTTGAAGAAAGGAAAATTATTAATTAACTGAAATAATCTGAATCCAACAATAATTTCAGGATAATAAATGTGTCATCCAGGTTCAAAATCCCAAAGCTCTTACTCTGACACAACTGTTCCTCATAAGCAGGTTTGATCTCTCTCACACACACACACACACACACACACACACACACACACACACACACACACACACACACACACACACACACACACACACACACACTACTGTCTGTTATTGTGTCATTTATGTGTTATCCTATCCAAACAAAAGAACCGTTGTATGCCTGTGAGAAGCCAAGAAAGAGGAAGACAAAATGCTTCAAAGGGAGAACAGCTGTATGGGAAAGCACTGGTTCAATGCCTTGTGGTACATGCAGAGTGTTTTAAACTCCATCCTTTGTGAATAAAATGTGTTGGTGCTACATCCATTTCCCTCTCTGCCCTTTTGAAGTATGCCAAAGCTTTAAAAAAACAAAAAAAAAAGAAGAAAAATTTTTTATGTGTTTCATGATGTAATTTTGATGCAGGTCTTTGTGGTGCACACATAAAAGAAGGCAGCGCAGGGTTGGTCATTTGTCCAGATAAGGTCACTCTAGAACCATACAGGCCCTCTGTAAAGCTAGCAAGAGAAGTCATTTTTTTAAAAGCTTTATACATTTCTGTGTGATGCCCATAAAAATAATTGTGCAGATCACAAAGAGAATTTGAATGAGCCCTGAGGCAGGTCAACTCTTCTATGCTAGGCTATGTACAAGTTGGCCTTTTTGTCTTTCATCAGCAAATATTCCTGCTTAGCCCCGTTTACCCCTCTGGCTTCACTTTACCTCCTCTCTTTTGCTTCCTCTCTCTTCTTTTCCCTTTCCTCTTTCCCGGTTGCCTCCTCTCTTCATAATTTTGCTTCCTCTCATTTACCCTGCCTCCTTTTGCTCCTCTTTCTCTTCTTTGCTGCCTGTAACCTCCTCCACAGCTTGCCACAACCAGCTGGTCCCCCTCTCCCCTCTGAGTTGTAGCGGCTCCTTACAAATCAGCTGATGTAAATCATCATGTTCCAGCACTTTGCTCTATTGGATACAACCACAAAGCAACAAAGAGCTTATCGATTAACACATGAATCTGATACAACCAGGCTCTATCTCTCTCTCTCTCTCTCTCTCTGTCTCCATAATATTAATCTCGCTATTTTATTCCTTCACGTGTTTTCTCTCATTTCTTTCTTGCTCTCTTCTTTTGTAATCTCTAGAGTCCAACATCAACAACAATAGATTTATGTACAGATAGGAAAACACACTTTGCACAAAGGGATACAGATACACTGCACAAAAAAGACAAATAATTCCCACACACACACACAAACGCACACATATCTCTGACTGTGACCTCTCTGCTGCAATCGATCCATCGCCATGGTAATCCATAATCAGGATGGTGTTGTCTCCGTACGGAGAATATGGATGAATGAAATTCACCTGCTCAGCAGTTTGAAGTGTTTGTGTAGGTTTGTGTCAGTGTGTGTGCTGACCCTCTATTGATCTCCAGTCACCTTACCTCTCAGTAGAGCATGAGAAATCGAGACAAGACAGACAGGAAGGAAAAGACGAATGGGGGACAGAAATACTGTTAAGAATGAGAAACACAGACATTAAGACAGAGGGAGAAAGACAGAGGGAGAAAGAGAGAGCGAGAGAGCGAGAGAGCGAGAGAGAGCGAGAGAGCGAGAGAGAGCGAGAGAGCGAGAGAGAGAGAGAGAGAGAGAGAGTCAGTTGCAGACATACAGTACAGACTGTAGAGAGCAAGATGAAAATATCGACGGAAAGACATTATCTTGTTGAGAGACAGAGAAAGCAGAAACTGTCAAAAGTCAAGTATCCTCCATCAGCACCAGCAGTACAACGGCTCAGAGACGTTCTGAACTTCAGACAGGCAGAACTTCAGTGTCTGTCACACGGCCAAAATATAATGGCAACTTCTGTTCCCTCAATAATGCAGATAGTGTGTGTACTTCCCTGCATATTTGTATGAATGCGCGTGAATGTTTGTGTGTGTGTGTTCCTGTATTCGTACTTATTGTGTATGTATTTATGCTTGTGCATGAGGAAGAATGCACGAATGTGTGAGCGTGTCCGCGTGAGGGTGTTAGCCATCTACCACCGCCTCCCTGAGGCTGTGTGTAGACCACACTTGGCCATATGGAACAGCCTTTTGGAGACACACAGTGGCCCAGATGGACACATTCTGTGCAGGCCATATTCTCAATGATCCACCAGTAGCGGTCTGAGCGACAGCACTCATGAACCGGAGGAGCCTATTAACCAGAGGGGACTGCACAGGCTTTACTCACTGGGAAGAAGAGAGCAATTGTGTATCAAAGCAGTTTTTTTAAGGTGGATGCTTTTCTTCAAAAATGTTGGGGAATTGGCGAAAGGAAATGGGATTTGGAATCACTCTCTTAAGCTACTGAAAATGCAAACAATGTGAGAAGAAACTCAAGTCCTTCGACATCAAGTATCTGCCCAAACCAAGTCCAATCAAATGCACATGAAGGATTATTGAATATATATCTGACGTATTAAAATAAAAACTGAAGCCCATTAAATTTGGTACTACCTGATCCAAATACTGAATGTCCTGTTTCAAAAATGAATATGTTTTTTTATTTAAATGATTAATCTGGCATGAAAGAAGGTTTAACTTCGCTTCTCATCAAGTTATTCACTGAATGAATGTTCCTTTGCAATAATAGGACCAGTCCCCGAAACACCAAAAATGTTCACCAGCGAAAGTGACAGTCAACGGCAGCTAAAAACGGGAGTTTGCTCCCTAAATGTTTTGTACATTACTCTTTGGAACGGGAGAGCAGAGATAACGGATTCATTGGCATCGCAGTTTAAAAGTCCATCATAGAGCCGAAGATGATGTCAAATCACCTCCTTAGTCCAACAAACAATTTCAGAAACAAAAAGATATTAAGTAGCACTATTACATAAAAACTGAGAAAAGCAGCAAATCTTCACATTTGAGAAGACAAAACCAGCAAATACTAGGGATTGTCATCGATAAATCACTTAAATGATTGCTGAATTATAAAAGCTGTTGACAATTTTCCATGATGAACTGACGAATCGATGAATGTTTCGCTTCAGCACATGTCAAGAGCCGTGTCCCCACACCAACTCTGATCCACAACTGTATTCAACCATTAGAACAGAAAATGTTTTGATCAAAGCTACACCTTCGTCGGGTTCAAAATACGCTGCGTTGTCGCACATGTGCCGGAAACGTGAATATTACATCCATATCCATATGTGATAGTGGAAAATCTCAATCAAAAAACCAAGGGCATTGGCATTGTGCATGCCCAGACAATCACCATACGGACCTTGCTTTGCACAAGGTCATGTTGAAACAGAAAAAGGCTATTCATTTTCGGTTGGTAATTACAGTGAGGTGTAAAATGTTAATGATTTCCTAATGTTAAAGCGCTATGCATATCCTTGAAAAGTCGTCAATGTTCAAACCAACGTCAAGGTTTAGTCCACAGCTCTCACATCCCCCGATAGCTCATTTATCCAGCCTTCCTTTCCTTCTGCCTCTCCTTTCTTTCCAACATCTTATCTCATTCAATTGGCTCTCCACATAACAATGGACGTCTGAGTGGCTTTTGAAGTAGGATTTGCTGTCTGTCAGATGTGACTGATTAGGCTACACACGCACCCACACACACACCATGTTCTCGCTCACGTATATGCAAACGCGGTTTCACACTCGTACACACACACACACAAAGTGTTTTGATGGTGATTATCTGAGGCCTAACATGTCAAAACACTAAGCAGTAATAATTGTCAGCTGGCAGTCCTAAAGCTGGATCAATGCACTACACATACATCCACGCACATACACGTGGGAAAACACAAGAATTGAGAGAATCGATTGTATCGCGCCTACGACGAGTATGCGTATTATAAGCTTTCTCAAGAGGGACTGATGAAAAAAAAAAAAGGAAAGCATGATTTCAAATTGTTCTTTAATGATATATATTTTTTGGATAGTAATAAATATTTTATTCCCTTATACCTCTTATACAGCTCTTTAAACAAGTTTGGCAGAGGGTCGCCGTCCTGTCCTATACAATGGAGGATTGCCGCTTTAGCCATTCACATGTCTATAATCTGTAACCACTTTGGGGATTACGGGGTTAATTGTTGAAAGGCTGTCTCCTGACCCCCAGACAGTTTTATCTGCTTCAGAGCTGGAGAACAACAACAATCAATCTCACCATTCAAACATACTTTCACCGCCATTAACTGTTTCTACCCAAGAAGGAAAAGCCGACTTTCACCACTTCAAATCACTCATTTCTGTCGATCAATTGAGAAACTGAAAACGATGACTTTATCCATCACCCTGAAGCAGCTTCTAATGGCTGATTCCTGGTTCAGTAAGTCTTCTAAACAGCTCTTGCAAAGCTAAAATGAACATCATAAAGTTCACAAAGACAGTATTTATCACAAGGACCTTGCGTCACAGTGCATCGTATTTTACAGGAGGTTATGTTATGTCCGTGTGCATGGTTTGACAGTTTTCTGCATATTTCTGAACTTTTTGTCTTCGTTTCAACCAATGTCATTGTTAATGACATCATTGGACGATCATGAAACAAATGTCAAATATTGTCATATTTTGATACCAAAACAGCTCTTTGATCATTGACAGTGGCCACAGAACTAATAATACTTTCATTTGATGAATTTTGGAGCATGAAACAGGAATCCTAAAACAAAAATGTTGCAATATATTGAAGTAATTCAAGTTAATTTTCACTGTAAAGTTGCAATATTCAGTACTGTTTTTTAATACCACAGTGGCAGACAGACAAGTAAAATGTATCATTTGCTTATGTTTTATTATGTAAGAGGTGACCCTGAGGTGTTCTTAGTGTAGCTTTTAAACTGAAAATGGTGTGAAGTGGCAGGATGCATGTCTTATATGCCAAGACTAAATAGGATAGCCATTGTGCAAGTGTTTCACATTGAGAATTATATAGACTGTTTGCAGAATATTGTGATTAATAAATAAACTGCATACTGATACGAGTTTCCACACTTAAGAAAAAAAAACATCTTCCTATTATATATACTTCTTCCACCTGCTCGTCATCGACTGATATTTTTTCTTTGATTTCCTATGAAGTTAGACAAACAAATGGATGGACAATCAGTCAGCCAGACAGACAGAGATGAGACTTGTTTTTTTTATAAGCCGTTTCGTTGGACTCCACAATACAGAGCAGACACCGTTTGACCAAATGATCTTCCTGATTGGGACGTTTCCATCTCTTCCTATGTGGAGCTGTGCAACTTCACTCAGTCTATTCATTAGTGTCTGCAGATGCTCCCATTATAAAGTGTCTGTGTGTGTGTGTGTGTGTGTGTGTGTGTGTGTGTGTGTGTGAATGGGAGAGAGTGAGTAAGGGAGAGAGAGGGAGATAGTTCATATGTTTAGGGGTTTAATGGTAATGTGTGCTCATCAGTACCTGACTGTATGTATGCACAAGCGTAACAAGTTATCATTCATATTAAGCTAAACATGCGTACTCACAGTCTGACCGAAAATAAAACACAAACACACATAGAAATGGTAACTCTCTTCCGTGCTTTTTAGGCCAAAATAGCCTGTTTCTGTATCCGTTTCCTGTCAAGGAGATTGTTTTTGCATTACCAATAATGTCTGGAGAATGCATCAGAAGTATCCAAATTCAAATATTATGAAAATAATAAAAATGTAGATTACTTTAAAATGATCTTTTAGCTCCTCAAACTATGCTCTGTACACACCAACAACCATACATGCTGACACCCAGTGTACTGTAGTGTAGAATGAAGTGAACCTCATTCACTGTCCATGTCCGTTTTGGAGTAAATCTGGCCCATGAGTTTGGGTTAGCCCTAAACTTTTTTCTGCAGCGGTGCCCAATACTACAGAGGACAACCTTTACTTCTATCTCTCATTATTTCCTATGAAAATGTATTGCTGCTGGATGTATCCAACAACAGAGTCCGGTTTTACCAGCAAGGGCCAGGTTGTAAAAATATGTGGACTTTAAAGCCTGCACTTCTAACCGGTTTTCAACAGTCTCATAGCAACAGCATGTAAGATGACCAGGTCCACTCCCAAGCATCTGCTGAGTGCCAAAAATAAAGATGTTCCATGTCTTCATACTGTTTTACATACTATAAAATATTCAACAGTATCTTATACTTGGCAGGAAAGCTAAGCTTAACTACAAGTCCTAGCTGACTGTGTCATGAGGGTATGAGTACAAATCGAGCCTGGATTGATGTCATTTTAATGTATGTATGTTTGTATGATGTGTATAAAACAAGTCATTTTGTGTCAAGTTATTATCTTGCCAAGATGCAGCTGACAAGCAAGGTTTAAGTGAATTTGCAAACATTTTACAAAAATTTAAAGCTAAGAAACAATTCATTCAAACACCTGACCTCAGATTAGCTTTGGCTCCATTTCTCTCACTTGCTGACTGATCCTTTCTATTTTATTTCCTTTCTCCCACCCCTCCTGTCTTACCTCCACCTCCTCAAGGTGAATCACACAAATGATGTGACGCCTACTCCGAGAACTGATGATCTGTGTGTGTGTGTGTCTCTGTGTGTGTGTGTGTCTTGGTGTGTGTGTGTTTCTCGGTGTGTGTCAGGGTTAGGCAATTAAATGAGCCTGTTATCATCACTCACACATTCAGGGACAGGTTCACTCTTTATAAAGCTCTCACCGCCTAGCGCATTACTCCGTCAATGTATGTAAATCTTTCTGCTAACTGCTGGTAGCTTTGTGTGCAAGAGAAACACCACACACACACACACACACACACACACACACACACACACACACACTTTCTAAAAGGTTGACATGAGAGGGTGGTCCTTCTAACATCTCTATGATTGAGGTTAAGAGTAAAGCTCATAGCCAACACAGAGTGATTACATTATTCTCCCTAAAAGATCATATCTTCTATTCACAAGACCATAAATCAAATCCATCTTGACTCTAAATGATGTGTAGTTAAAAGGGACAATCCACCTTAATAAAGACTACACACTCCCAACAGCATAGCTGCAAAAGTCTCTTGATAAAATTTCAGATCAGCCTACGATCTCTCTGCAAGATTTCCACATATTTTCTTGAAACAGCCCGAGGCTTGCTGCAGCAAAATGCATAAAAGACTTATATGGCTATGACTTGAGGCTTTTAAGTCATTAGATCAAGCAGCAAATTGTGCTGTCTCAGTGTAATCACAATGAACTACAGAACAGGACTGGCAGGTCTTCAGAGGTTCCATGTAAAGGATTTAAAAGCTCTTTTTCACCCATACAAATCTGCATGCTGAGATAATCTCATCTGATTTGACTGTTCTCATATGGTAAATTAGTCTGTCTTCTAATCTCTTATTTTCTTTTTGCTTGACCATAGCTTGTATGAATCTCTTGTGAAAGTACATTTTCAAGAGGAATTTTGGACTCTTTTGCTGACTCAATATAATAAAGTTGGAACCAAACAACAAAAGTCCAATTTTAAAAAATTCATCTACATATGAACAACTTCACATGTTTACTTATAGATAGATTTTTTTCACCAATGTATTTTTGTCATATGTGTGTATTTGCATATGATTGAATTCTCCATTAAACATTTACAGTGTTCAAACAGATTTTCCCGACTGAAAGTAATGGTGGATTAATGTGCTGGCCTCATGATCTGGAGCCCACACAATATTTTCAAAAACCTCTAAAATGTCTAATACTCTGCCAAAAACGCCACACCATCAACCTGAACACAAAGCTTCTTCTTTTTTAATGCCTGAAAATGTGATTAAATCCTACAAGTTTGTAACACACTGTCAAAGTTGTTGTAAGCAGAGAAAGAACAGGCAGAAAAAGACAGCAGTGAATCGGGAGCTCAAAATATGAGCTACTACTCTACTACTCCTTAACCTAAAGGCTTTTATTTTGCTTCTTTGCTTTCCCCTTTTACTATTCTGTCCATAACACCTGTGTGTGTCTGTCCAACACAAAGGCAATCCTATCTATAACTGCAAAATGTGATTCTTCAATCGGCACACGTCTTGTCATGCCTGTGTCTATGTTTAGAATGATGACTTATGACGCCTTATTATGAACTATCCATCTCGAGGAGCCTACTACCGGTAGGCAACTCGAGATGGACAAGTCATAATATATACGGCTCTCACCTGTCACCTGCTCGCTAGCTTGCTGTCATGGGGGGAAAAAAAGATGAGCATTCAATTTTAGCTTCAGGGAGTCAAAATTACCGTCTTGACAGTCGCTACAACTTTAATTTCCCCAAGAGGGCAATTTGTAGTACAGCACAGTAAACAATAAACATTCTATAAGACACAATTAAAACATAGAACAACAAATAATAATAATAATAAATAAATAATAATATATACCAAGTAACACGTGGTCCGGGAAGTGTAATTAATTAAGAAGTGTAAACAATCATTATAGTTCTGCCTTCATGTTGTTCCACATCTTCATTCGTCATTGCATTACAGACTTAACAACAGTGCTGCTGCCATTTTTGGCAGTTATTTTTGAATTTAGGACAGGGCCATCCTAATTTTAAGATTCCATACTTGGGGAATCCCTACATTTGGTTCTGTAATAGCTAAATTCCTACCCTAACCTAAGGATTTGTTTTGTTACTGCAGTTAGGAAACATGTTTCTGTATTACCAAAAAATCCTAAATGTCATTGTGAGATAAGATAGGATTCTGTAATAAGGCCCCTGGTCATTCAGTTAGTCCATAACCAACAAACCCCCCACTGAGGTACTTCATTAAGATAATTCATCAGCACAATGAATCTGTGAGGAGGTGGACTTCATAATAATAACAATTAGTAACAGACAGACACACACACACTCACACACACACACACACACACACACACACACACACACACACACACACACACACACACACACATTTCCATGCAGCACTGTGTATCCATCTATTCTAGGTGGGTCCCAGGTGCAGCTGTGTTTTCTTAATTAACAGCCAAGGTCCATGAAGACTACAGGCTTCATCGTTTATTATATTCATAATTAACCCTTTCGCTTTCACCCTCTCTGCCTCTCTCTTTGTTTCATTTCAATCACTCTGTTAACCCCTTCACTATCACTTAAAATCAATCTTGCATGGCCTGCGGGGTGGGCTGCCTCATGCGGTCACCTCGTGTCCATCTCACACACCTTCACCATTAACCCCGCATCTGTCTTTATTTCACCGTCTCTTCTGCAATTCTTTAATTATCAGCCTCCCTGTGTCTTTCATTTTATTCACTCCAGCAATTAACCCCTTTCTCTCTCGTACCCACCAGTTTTCGCCTCTTTTCATATGCTCTTACAAATTGCCCTTATCTGTCTCGTTCCCACTCTCTTAATGCTCTCATTGACATCGCCCCTCTCTCTCGCTTTCTTTCTCTCTCTCTCTCTGGCCTTCTGTCTCATTCTCCCTCCTAGTATACTCTCCCTCTCTCGCAAACGCCATTACTCAATTAACCCCCCTGGTTCCCCGCTAAGGGTCAACATATGTATCAGGTCTGGATCACGTCTGTATATAGTCCACACTCGCACGCGCACACGCACACGCACACACACACTAAGGTGTGACACAGAAATGATTGGATTCATTAGGGGAAAGGGTGAAAGAAAGAGGTGTGTGGTGAAGGGGAAGGAAGGGGGCTAGAGGAAGTAGAGGAGAGGAGGCCAAGACATTACTAAATACTGGTAGAGGACTTGGGACATAAATAGAGAGATCAGCTATGTTCAATCAAAAGATCTGAAGGCCAAGGAAATTAAGGCAAATATAAGACAAGGGTTGCAGGAAGGAAAGGGACAAACAGTGTGTATGGGTGTATTGTGAGCAGATTTACAAGACAGAGGGGGGGAAAAACGAGGACAAACAGTGGCCAGCTTGAAAAGCAGAACACAAAAGCCAGGAGAGAGTGGCGTATGTAGAGAGGACAGGGAGTGAGTATAGAGAGGATAACTAGTGTAAAGAGGAGGAGATGAGGTGGAGGGGAGAAAGAGCATTTCGGTTCATTATGGTGAGATCTCTCTGTTGTCTCCTCTTTATGCTGCCATGATTAGCTACTTCTCTACGTAACAGAGATAATGATGCATGAGCCTGGAAGTCTGGATGACCTTTAGGAAGAAATTTCCGTTAATTGAAAGAGAGTCCCATGTACCTCAAAGCATCGGTTCAATGTAATGTGCAAGACTTTCGTAGTTAGGTCATTTTAGGTCATTTTGACATGTTATTATTATATCATATTTATCTATTTACTTGGTTTAAAAAAAGATGTCGAGTTGTTTTTTAATCATCTAATTGATACCACAATTAGAAAAAAAGGTAAATTATCAATAAATCAAAAGCACATTATTACCATACTAATCTTTATGAACAGATATCTGCACAGGAATGCAGAATCTGTAGGCAACGGGACAAGATTTTGGTATCGGAAGTGTTCTGGTTTCTGTTTATAATCCATTTGTAGTTGGAGTAGTATAGTCCAATCATGTTTGAGCGTGCTTTGGTTGCATGCAGGTCAACAGTCCATGCGGAGAGCCGAAGAGGCAATACACGTTGGTCCAAATCTCGGAATCCATAAACTGTCGTCTCTCGATGATTGAGCTTAAAATTAGCTTGTAAACTGGCTACTCGTGAAACAATCCAGTAGTAGACGTCGTCTCTCAACTCCAACCCCAATATCGCTACTCAAATTGCTAATCGAACTGTAAACAGCTGATCTGAGCAGGGAAGAGGAAGTCTTGGCCGGGATATCTGCTGGCTACACCGGACCCCACTAAATATTGGCCCTTGCCCCCAGAGGCTGATCGTTGTCAAACCGATAGGTTCCGAGATAGTTCCAATAATAACCGTACACTTACAGATTGTTGCGGTCACATTTTAGCGCTGGTCTCCAACTAACCTCAAACATTATTTTGTCTTTCTTAGAGATTCTCCTGCATCAGATTTATCACTTCAGTCATTTTTATTATCATACTTCAGTTATATAGCGTGTTTTGTGTTCTCTTTATTTTCTATTAATTAGTAACTGGGAAGCATGACACACAATCGTGTTTGAGTTACACTGTGCCGATGACTTAACTGCATCAGGCAGTTTAACATGACGAGTGTTCGTTCAAGCCTTCAAGGAATTACACTGATCCATTCATATGTGTGTGCGTGCGCAGCCGTACACAAGCATACACACACCCACAGACACAAAGACAAGAATGCGTGCATTTAGCAGATGGCTGGTGGTTAAGAGAGTGTGAATGATAAAATCTGCCCACTATTCCATCGCCTTGTCCATTATTCCACTCCACTGCTTTTTGAAGAGTGTGAGGGTGTGTGGGTGTAAGCAAAAGTAGATTTGGTGTGTGGATCTTTCTGCGTGCATTTTCATCTCCATGTATCTGTGCAACAATCCACTCACGTCACTTGTGTCGTAAATGAACAATATTAAAATTAAGCCATTAAATTAAAACATAAAAACAGCCATTTAATTGTGTTTTGCTCTATTCAGATTTTATTGTTTCTACCAATCATGTGTGACGGGTTGTAAGGCAATCAAACTAATGGAACATTACGAACCTATTGAAAATGTGCCACACGAGTAATATTGTATTACCCATCTGTGTGTGTGATCAAGTGAAACATGACATGTCTGTAACATATAAGGCTATGTGGCATTAAAGGTTATGTTAGAAGCCACTGCGTTCTTGATGAGTTATGTGTGTCTGTGTGTGACGTACAGATGGAGGTGACGGCCGTCAGCAGCAGTTTGACTGATCACTGGAATCACACACATAAAGAGCTCATCGCACACACCAAGAACCTAAAATATACACACATGATTAAACGCACACATGGTAAAATCCCCATTTGAGTTCACTGGCAAATAAGATTCAAGAACAATGAAGGCACTGGCCACAACCCAAAACACACACACACATATACCCTTTTACCCTATCAAAAACATAGAGGAGGCTATTCATTACACAAACGGACATTGTAAAGATATAACCTAGTAAGTCATATATCACTAAAAGCTGATAATTCAGCAACACACATACATACACTATGCACATATAGTAAAGGGTGCTCTGTTAATATATTTTGACGGTCAGTATAGACTGATATACCTGTCACTGTACCGCAATTTATCAATGAGGCCATAGCCTTATCAAATATAATTCACAATTTAGCTGATATCTCAGCTCCTGGAGAACGAGAAGGTTTATGGTCCCTCTACCCTTCTCAAGGACTAGCAGATACACCTGCACACACACACACACACACACACACACACACACACACACACACAC
>CALSBV010011748.1:5884214-5961334 GCA_943590825.1 Bovichtus diacanthus
CACACACACACACACACACACACACACACACACACACACACACACACTCACACTCACACTCACACTCACACTCACACTCAAACACACACTCACAAACAAACACACACTCACACATTCGTACAAGCACATTCACCCTTATGCACACACACAGTGTTATGTGACTAATTATAAGGTTTAAATCAAAAGGATTATATGCATTATATGAGAGGTATCAAAAGGATTGAAGGGATAAAGATGGTTGACTACAGTGATAATACAATGATTTAGCGCTTTGCACAAGAGTTGTTCGACACTCGTCTTCTCTGGGACTGGCTGGCTGGATATTTGGTCACATGCATTTCTGTACTCTGCTTGCTGTTGGTCGTTCAGGAATCATGCCATTTTAATTAAAGGCTATTTCAGTCTAACCTCATACGAGCTAGTTTCACTTCACAGGTATTAACTGAGAAGATAAATGTTACATGGCTGTTTGTGGTCAGCTTAAAGTCACATAAAACCGCTGAATTCCCCGTTCACAATGTCTGTTTGTATATTAAAAGGAAGTGAAATTAAATGAAGCCAAACTATCTCACTAGACTCTTGAATTACTTTATCAGATTAAAAGCAGAAGCAAACACAAAACATGACGTTCTATAAAAAGGTTCTTACCTTGTCCTTGTCTTCTACAAGATCACTGAGTATATCGTCGGGGTCCAGAATCCCCCCGTCACAGTATTCAACATGGTGAGTCCGAACCAGGAAATCTCCTTCCTATAAACACAGGACACAACAAACGTCAATCAACAACTTAATGTGTAAACAAACCTGCTGATCTCTTTCCCCATTTTACTTATCGTACATGCATGTATGTATCGGACTAGCTTCTTCAAATGCTGGCTGCAGGTGTCAGTCACACATCTACCAGCATCTAATTAAATCAAGCCATGACCGGGTTCCTTTTAAAGGAAGGTCATTTAAGGACCTTTTATGCACAATTTTTCTGCTATCCAGATTTTTTTTTTTAAATAGATGTTACCAATTATTTTGTAATTTGCAATAGAAAAAACAATTGATAATATTCTACTTGCCATGTCTTAGACTTTTTAGGGATCCGTGGGAACCCTGCATAAGTACGAAGCCTTCAAAAAAATAATGATACTAATGGTTAACGGTGCAACAAAACATTCCCAAAAGTAATGTAATTTAATTAAAACTATCAATAGTGTGTAACATGTTGTTAATCAGGAATAAGGACATTACTTAGAGGACCATAAGCCCCGAAACTCCCCTCACCAACTAGACTTCTGTTCACTTTTAATATTCTTGTTGCTTAAACGCCACGTTAAACAGTACAGCATCTTAGTTTTTTAATGCAATGAGTTTCCTATGAAAAGTACATACTGGATGAAACAAGAGTATAACGCGGGGAAGGATCATCAAAAACACAAAATGGAGGTGCAGGCGCAGAATGGCAGGATAGTTTAAAATATGTTTTAATGTTTTATGTACCCCCATGGACACATGATCAAGTAAATGAACTCTTTTAAATAATTTGGGTTGTTATGCAAAAATACAGCTCAATTAAAAACAGCAGAGGGGGGGGTTCCAGGTATACATTATAATATGGAAATCAACTATAAAATAAGTCAATTTATAGTTCATGGACACTTAAAATGAGAAGAAACCAATGCTCACAGCAAAAGGCCTCCACTGCTGGTCACTAACTCCTCCACCCTGATCCTCATTTACTGTGTATACCTCTCTTTGTTCAAGTCCCCCTCCCATTTCGGCCCTCTTCTTTGTTTCTTTCCTCCTTACATCTTCCACATCTTCCCTGAGGTGCTCTGCACAGGTTACAACCCCAGCCTGGCCCTTTCTCTCTTCCTCCTCACTCCCTTTCTCCGCTGTGTTGGGTCTGTGATTAATGACATCGACACTGCACCGGACAGCTGACTACATAGAGCTGGTTGTTGAACATATTGAGACAACACACACACACACATACGCGCGCACACAAGCACATACAAAACTACAAACAGCCTCAGGAAAGGCATGACTCAAAATGTAACAGGGTGCTGCTCCATTAAATCACTCTTTCAGGGTCAGGTGCCTGTCAATGCTTTTCAAAAACTACCATCAGGGAAAGGGTAAGATGGAGCGAGGCACTCTGTGTCTACGGATATCACCGCAAGTCTCAATGTCAATACACTAAACTCGGCTCTGCATCAAAACTCTTTCCAATGAATTACTCTCGTGCACTTTTTCTATAATTTGATGGTGTAAATGAGTTTCTTTGTAGATTTATAAATGAGATCTGGTTAGAGATAGGACTTCCTTCCTGATCTGTTTTAATTACATTTCAACAAACCAGTGGAGGAAATACTAATCATTTTCTAAAACCAAATCTTGGACGTGTAACTTAACTGTGTTCATTAAGGGTAGGCACAGAAATGTTTGAAGATAACAACTTCCTTCATTGGCGAATGCTCTAAGTCAAAATATGTTTAAGTCAAGTTGTGCAATAGCTTGTGTGTAATGGTTCTGATTTGTAAATATGTTATGTCAATCTCAGTTAATCCTCCAACTTTTACTCATGGGTTTGAAATAACACATTTAAAACATTTAAAACGAATAGCATTTTGAAATGCACTTCATGAGTGTGGAAATAGTAGTAAGTAAGTGTTGCTGCTTTGACGACATGCCTATTCTATGATATAAACAATGCCATTTATGACTTTAATTATATATCGTACCTCAGTGATAAGTGGAGCGAGATATGGTCCACTTGTTTGTGTTACATGAGAGAAATGTTTGACCTTGAGTCGGTTCATTCCCCACTGGCACCTGGTGTCAGCAGATATGTACAAGTAACTTAGGAACATGGTTGCATTTGCTTCCTTAAGGTAAAGCATTTATCCCAAGTTAAATATAGCCTGGCTCAATTTTCTTTTCTATTATGACACAATAAAAAAGACATTTCAACGGCTTTTCAAGCACCACTGTTACACAAGTCTCTGACACTGTGGCTGTTCATAAAGTTAAATTGTATCTCCCTCTTCCTCCCTCCTTTCTGCTGGAATTCATTGTATGACTCCATTGTAACACTGACTTGGCCGACACCCAGGCCAGATGTATGAGAGAGAGATTTTTAAACATTGTGTTTACATTGTCTTATTTTCTCTTCCGCAGTGTTTATCTTTCTTGAGAACTATCAATCAGGCTTTTGGGGCATATTAACTCTGGGAAAACACATGTGAATGTTTTTTATGATTGCTAGGCAATATCTCTGAGCCAAAGTGTCATGTTAATTGTTTAGCTTTTGCACATAACATCGCACAAAGACTTGTGTTTTTAGTACCGGTTGAGCTTCAGAATGAGTCCCAATAGAGTGAGATTTTGTCTATACTGGTTTAATGGTAAGTCCTCAATCCATCATCCACACACAAACAGCGAGTCACTGCACAAGCAACTTTGCCAACAAGGCCTTGACAAAAACACATGATAAACTCTACCAGGTTTAGCTTTGTTAATAAATGGCAAAACGACGGAGAAGCAATAAAAGTAACATTTGCATTGGCTTGCCTACAGTCAAATACTACTTCTAATCTAATATTCTATTATGTGAACTCACAAGCAAGAAAAATGCATTTAATGTCAACAAAGCCCACTCTGGTCATTACATCCACATCAAAAGGCCTAAGGCGCCCTGCGGGGCCGCAGTAGAGTTCGCACAGCTTTTCATTTCAGTTAATATTGTGCCTTAGGAGGTGCAGGGTCCCAAAATCAGCAATTCATCAAATTACAACAAACCAATTGACACACCGTAAACATAGAGCTTTTAGGGACCTGCAGGATCTGCGGCCGCAGGGCAGTTTTCCTGCTTAGTGTTGGAAGGAATCTACTACTAGTGCAGTATAATGCATCCCTCCATTTTATGTCATTATAAGACAAGAAATATGTGACACTGCTATATTTATCTGTTAAAGGCATTTTGTCACGATAATATGTGTATTTCATGTAATGTTCCTTAGCTTAATTGAGACAGAAAAAGCTGCATGCTCACACTACAGTATATTTGTGCAGGAGCGGGGAGCAGAGAGAGATAGACGGACACCTCAAGTGTTTTAGCTGCTGGTCTGAATGTGTACTTTTTTTCACTTTGAGATGGTTTTAACTTGTAATGAGCATTTACTGTTATTAAGATTTTCTAAATAAATTAAAAAGCATTATTAAACATAATACTTAATAAAAAAATAACATGCATTAATCAATTAATATAAATGATCAAATACATTAATCAATTACCATTAGAATTTGTGATATTTTAAACCTCTTCCATTTAGTTTCCAGCTACCTGTACGTCCCTGCGGACGCACAACCTACTTGGAACACATCATAAAACAACATTTTCTCTTTGTATTTAAATGTGAACGCTGTTGAGGTTAGCCAAGACGCAGGAATCACAATCAAATCATATGTTTTAATTATAAAAAGGAAAAAAGCAGTATATGTGGTGATAGAAGGTTTTCGCAGAACAACTAAAATCCAAGAGCCTAATTTCTTTGGTGACCTGCTGTTGTTTTTATGTCAACACCCCTCCTTTGATCTCTTGCTACAGTAGGCAAGCCATACCGCTAAAATGACAAGAGACGGAGAGGTGGAGAGATAAGAGCTGTGAGCACACTGATCTAATCTGATATTCAGGGGGGGTGCACGGATAATGTGTTACATATATTTTGTGAATTGCAGAAACCCAGTGCCTCCAAGTCTGGCAGCTTAAAAACCTAGAGGGACACTCAGATACTGTAGGACTAAAGATAAGAGATGTAAACACACAGATATAATCTGAAAATAAGGGGGATTAGCACTTAATACACTGTTTTGCCTGATACTATTACAGATAATCTTCTGCAATTTTAGGGAATTTTACTCTCAGGACATGATAAAGAAATTATTATTAGGTTGTAGTTAATTCCCACCAGAGTTAAAACAACTATGCAGTGTTGTCAGGTGTGTGCATAACCCCCCACCTCTCACCCGTTCTTTATCTCTGAACCGTTAGCCTTTCTTGTCTAACAGTTGACACAAGAGTTTGGTTTGCATACCGCAAAACACTAACTCTGGAGCTCATGCTGCCTACACAAAATGTGAAAGGCACCCACTCTAAACACCTTCAGATGAATACTGCAATAGGTTGAGGCTGTGGCATTTAACATCAAGTAAAAAATAGTCCAATACTAATGTCCTTAAAGGTTAAATGTGTAAAATATGCCAGAACTTAAACTTAAAACATTAAAATGAACTAAAACGATCAACAGACTGTGAAGAGGTAACAGTGTTGACGTTATGTCAAAGACGTCTGTGTGTTGTGTTGCAGCGATATCTACTACAATCAGCATCTAACTGACAGCTCCGCTCCGACTTTGGATTTAGTTCAATAAACAAACTAACGTAACGTTACACGGACTACAGCCCCGGTTAACATTAGTGTCCAGTAAACAGAGATGGATCAGCCCCACGTGAAGATTATAAGACAGCAGAGTTATTTGACCGGCTCTCAGAGTTTCAGCAGTTTGGTCGAATTTTGGTATTCTTTCCCACTGACTGACTGACTGACTGACTGACAGGCATAACACAAGAGTAAATACAATACACAATATAAAGAATTAATTAGAATACAATAAATGTGCCAAGCTACTACAACTAAAATATAAACATAAAAAATTGTATGGAACCAGTTTAGAGGTGAAATACTGCCCCCTACTTCTTTGGAGCAGGTGGCTCGGAGTTACACATTGCACCTTTAAGGCCACAACTGATAGTTCTGAAATTATCACAATTGCGTCGAGCATGGCATGTATTCCAGAAAAGTAAAGTATTATTGGCACAAAGTATTTTTTTGTAGAAGCAGTAAGTACTGATGCAGTACCAAATTCTGTGGAAAAATAACAAACTCTGAGTTAAATCGTCCCCTGATCCATCTTGTGACCCCCGCAGTAACAAAGCTCGTCTTCTGTGAAGAGCAAAGCAAGAAAATTGCTGATGGAAATGCCATGGTAACCATTACTCACCAGCTTAACATTTCAGCATTCCACATTTGAGCTGTGCACTAGGCAATTCTTCACTTATCTAACTTAGGCAAAGGTAGGTTTATCTTGATGGTTCAAAATGAGATTTCATTAACATCTTAAATACTTGTCCGAATTGATACATTTGAATAGTTAACTTTTTAACACTGGCTGGTGAGCAGCCATCTTTTGATCATCAATATGGCATGTAAAACTGCACAATTAACCAACCAGGATGATCTGCATCCTAGGTCATTTGTTCTAATATATTAATGATCTAACTATAGGAAGCTTGACAGGCTAATTTGAAAAAGCATGTGTGCCATTACACCCTACATAACTTGGAGAATAGAATGGAATAGAATAGTTGTTAAGCTGGATCAACACATGCATTCCTGTGGTTAGTCAGAGAAAGTGGCACGCGTCTCCTCCCTGCCCCTTCCTCCCTCTGAGAAATAATTGCCTGAGCTCTGGCATGGGTTCAGGATGTTTTATGATTTTATCAGCTTGTTTGGCCACGCCTCATCAGCATTCCTGCCCTGGCTAATGAAACTGCAGCACACACCCACGTAGGCAGGAACCCGTTTCAAACACATCCACCTTACAATCTATATGTGTAATAAGCACACACATGCGTACAATCACCACCCGCTAAAAGCTTTCACGGTTTGTTTCTATACTTAAAGTAACAACATTGTGTCAAGTATTGCACATATTGTAAGTCGCTTTGGACAAAAGCATCAGCTAAATTAAATGTAATGTAATAAAAAAAAAGTATAGATACAATCTAATAATACACACGTATAAACAAGTATTGCATATACATTTGAACTCAAATCACATTTCTCTTGAATATATATAATGATATGTTGATGTGATCCAGTTTGAGGTTCCACAGAATACAGCAGATTAAACCTGAAAGCACATAAATCCATAAGCACACTGCACACTTTTGTTTGGCCAAAGGTAATTAGGAAGTCTGTCAACAAGCTAATAACTTCCTGACAACTCCCCACGAAAAACAACCTCTGCTCACCTCCCTCCCTACTCGTTCTCTGGCCACACTTCCTCTGTGCCATCTTTCTCCCTTTTTACATTCATCATCTCTGTTCTGATTTCTTCAAAAGGTTTATTAATTTCCTCTCTACAAGAACCGTGTGTATTATTGTATTATTGTTTCATTTTCTTTCATACTACTTTCATTGTCCTTTTCCCCTTACTACAATTTCTGCATCCATGTTCATCCATCAAGGGCGATAGCTCCATATTGTAGCCGTCTCCAAGCTGCTTTTGCTTCTTGGTTGTCTAACAAATAATTACAGATCACGGTGCGCTTAGTACCCTGATGTATTGAGTGAGCTGAATGACAATTGAACCAATAATGACACACTTGCTGAGTGAAAGGCTACTGACTGACTGATCTGGGAGGACACTTCTGACTTCCAACAGTACACGTCCAACTTTTAGCTTGACATACTGAATATTACAGGGATGGAATATACAGCATGAGTGGTCACTTTGTAGCCAAATATCAAGGCATACTTTACCTACATAAACTGGATTTGCTTAATCACTGTGCACATTGTGTTACAAATATGAGGCTAAACATATCTGAAAGGGACTCAGTATCAATAGATATTATTAAATGACTCAGATCACGGTCAGATGCAAAAAAACTATCAACCAATAAACTGACACTATCTCAATCTATCTTGTGGCTTTCATTTTGAGCTTGATCTCTAGTGTTCTCCACTGAACTATGTATTTACACCTTGGCATCACTCAATATGTTTATGTTCAAAAATAGGTTAGCCATATTCACGGTTGTATACAGTAAGTATCCCAGTCTCCGCTATCCTCTTCTTGTTCCATTCTGGGTAACCCAAAGGGGCATACACATTCTAATAATTAGGCTGCGATCAATGTGACTCTAAAAGAAAAAGAAAAATCAATGCAACTGAAACACAAAATAAATCCCCTCTGAAGCTCAACTTAAGACTAAACCTCAAGAATCCCCTCACTAAAACGTAGCTTTAATGCCTATTCTAAGTGTTAGCTCCTTTTAAACACCGCTGTGGGAACTCCTAACAAAGCAGCTGATAAATGGGACTGCCAGTGTCAGTTAGCTACAGTTGATGTGCACAGGAACACACAAGATTTAAAAAAAAAAATGTTTTGAATACAAGCAGCATACTTTCTAAGTAGGATGAAGCAGATAAGCAGGAGGGGAGAGTCAGACAGAAAGCAAGCCGTTTCTGTGACAATTTAAAAACATGATTTGCCAAGCATCGGGGGGGGGATTAGGGACTGGACTGCTCTACAACACACATATCCTGGCTTTCTAATCCTGGAACACATTAACAGCCATAATTACACAGCTACAACAGATTAGTGTTGCAGGGAAATGGGAAGAGTGATGGGATGAGAGCGAGAGAAGAAAAAAAAAACACAGAAACAAATACAAAGGGAGAAGAGGGGACGAGATGAAGCAATTAAGGAGAATACCTATTCTCTATCCCAGAGAGGAGGAACGAGGGAGAGGAGAAAGAAGTTGAGGAGGAGGCAGATAAAGGAGGTGAAAGTGGAGTTGTGAAAAAAACACAAACAAAAAAGGAGAATATGTAAAATGTCAAACAACAAACAAGGGGAAGAGAAAGAGGCCCAAACTATGAAAAAGTGGGAAGAATGAGGGTGGAAGGAGGAGTACAAACTGAAATTACAAAAGGGGAATGTAAACATAGTGAGAGGAGAGACTGCAAAGTGCTGACAAAGGTGTGGGAGAGAGAAAGAAAACACAGGGAGAAGAGAAGAGAAAGAAGAAGAGCTAAAACACACACAGCGTGCATGTGCTTAACAAGGCATTTCGTTCACACATAGAGGAAGCAAAGTATTAAACACCCTGAGACCTAATCGATAGAGCAGGGAGGTGCATCATTACACACATCACTGCTGCAGGAGAGCACACCTGGAGCACTCACTCTGCCTCTCTGAGAACATCAATAACACCTAAAATGTTGCTGCTCTTGTGTTAGACCTGATGTAAACTGCACTGCAACATGGTGTGCATGAGCCTATTGTTTTTCCAAGTCGAATTAAAATTCATTTTTGGTGAGACAATCAGTATATATCTCCTTGGTGTTTGTTTGGACTTGTGTACTTATTAAGGAATGTACCATTTCAGAGCAGACAATCTGAGCCGTCATATCACGAAAAAGATAGTAACAAATTTCAAAAATGACGCTCAGTTCCACCAAGTTTCCCCCTAAGCCATGCCAATGAGCCAGTGTGAACAATACCAGGACCTTGGTTTTAGCTCACCTAAATGGAATGCAGTCGTTTTTCAATGTTATCAATTACACCTGTGCGCTTCCTGCTACGACATGCCAATATGTTTTCAAAGCATGTTCAAAATTGGTACTGTCCTTTTCTATTAATACACTAAATAGTATTATTCAAACACTACCTGGACATAAAGCAGTATACACTTCTCCTGCCTATATGTTAGTTTAGAGACTTAAAGCATTTTAAAATGTAGACTATTCATCTTTACTTCTAGGCGGAACAGAGTCATCTCATAAAGAAGAATAGGATGTGAAGGAGGAAGTGTTCAAAGAGGAAGAAGAGTTCAAATGAAAGGGAAGCAAAGGGTTCTGGCCTATTGGAAGGTGAAGAGGCGATGTACCTGTGAGCATAAAAGCATGATAAATAAGATGAAGGGGGCAACACACAGGGAGCACTGAGTGGGGAGGGCTGATATATGGGTGGATGAAAGCAGATTAAGAGGCAAAGGGAAGGTGGAAAAAATTAGTTATCTAAGTGCTGTCTCTGTGTCTATCCCGCATAAACACAAACACAGCTTCAAAATCTCCCCATTCAATCACAACTGAGGCCATCTATATATATGACTGGTGTGCTCTTTGAATAATGGAGCCAATATGGAGCGAGTCACTGAGAAGATTTGGTCGTCTGATGGAGGTCATAAGGTTTTTGCCCTGGGAGCAGCGCGGGGCATCAACAGCAGTCATAAAGGAATCACAAAAGGGAGTCATTTGCATTTTACACTCTAAAAGTAGAAACGACTCATGCCTGCTCCTGTCTGGACCGTCACAATTCACATCAGATATGCTTTTAATTTTTTATACAGCAATTATGGAGAACTGGACCTCCATGGCTTTGTCTAATTTCCCAAGACTTTGGGATGTGAATATCATATGGCCCTTTCATGATATAAAAATGACAGAGCATTCGATTATTCTTTTATGACTTCAGGGAAAAGCTCAGATGTTATGAAAGTGCTGTTTCATAAAAAGTTATCTCGCCTCTTTTCTCAGTCTTTCAGGAGTTCATAAAAATCTTACCACTTCATTAGAAAACTATTTCTGACAATGAATAATGTAGCTAACTGGTGTCTCTAAGGTCAAATAGACTCAAAGAGTTAAAATTACATTTGTTCATGTTCTTGGACTATTTGGTATCTATGAAAATGAAACTTATTCTACAACTACAATGATTGCCACTCAGACGAGCTGCGTTGACATGAAAGACACATTCACCATAACTGCTTTGTAAGAAATGTAGTACAAGGTTAGTACATTTTGAGATGTACCTGCTACAGTAGAGATACTTTCAAATCACAAAACTGTAATGTAAACATCCATAGCAAGTATTGTTTTGAAATAAGAAATTCAATATTGTGCTGGAACAAGTCCACAAAATATCTCAAGAAATACCCGGTCCTGTCTGGATACATGTGTCATCTTCTTATTTTTTTTATGTATGCATTTATTCAAAAAAACAGTTTATTTGGGAAAACAGCAATATTCAAACATCCAATATGCTGCTATTCATTAAGGCTGAATATATTTGTGCATTAAGCAAAGACTTGTTTGTTCAAAATAATTAGAATAAACACTGTTGCCTTTGGAGCAGCTATACCAAAACATGCAGTTCTATGTCACAACAGTGCCTACCAAGAGGCCGATTGTCAGTTCTAATAGAAGGTGCATTTTAAACTTATGAACGGTACCTGTTCCAGCAGTTTTCTGTATCTCTGCGTGGCTTGCTGGATGAGGTCCCTCACAGTCCACCCCTCCTTGCAGGGCACCACCACACCTGTCTGCCCAAATGTCACTGTCACCTTCATTCTAGCACTCTCCACTTCATCCAAGATGCAGGCGCTCTGGATGTGGGTAATGAACAATGGTGATAATAATGCAGGAAGGCTCCAAACTGCAGTATGCTCCCCAGGAAGTCTTAATAAAGAGGCAGGGAGGGATGTGACCGAGCAGAAAAGGCAAAAATGGTGGAAGAAAGTGTCAAAAGTGGTCCAGTCTTTTTACTAACACTGTCAAATGTATTAACTGTCTGCCCGTGCCATTCCTACCGACTTTTACAACTCAACTCTCTAATGATGACACGAGTAAGTACATCCGGGCTCCTCAATTACTTTCTCATACTATGTTCATGAGGATTATCTCCCTTCACATCTCCTCAAATACTATTCAGCAAGAGGTGATACTGTTCAGTTGGTCCATGTATAAAGTTGTTGAGTTTCCAGAAAAGTTTAAATTACTGCAGTCTTTTCAGGATGGAGATTATCTGGTAAACGAGAAGAGTGTGTCGTGCCATTTCTCACAGAGTTGTAACTAAGGCTAACTCTGGTTAACTTCACTTAACAGAGGCTAGCTGTACTAGCTCCACTCTGCTAAAATGATTAGCTTGATACTGTAACCTGGTCCGTCTAAAAATAACAAGGCGAGGATGAAAGCTTTTCAGTTTGCCACACACATAAGATATCCTCACGCCCTTCTCCACTACACCAGGTGATGTGTTACTACTTGTTTTGACGGGTGAACAGACGTGTATCCTATCCTATTAACTTCCACATCAGAGTTAGCCAGCCGAGTCCTACGCTAGCTAACGTTAGCCACCTTAGCTGAACTTTGGAGGGAGGGATGCAGTCGCTTGGGCATCATTCCAGAAGTTTTTCCTCTCGCAACTTTCCTTCTTCCAAGCAGTCACTAGCATCCACTTCATCATCGACAGACACAGTTTGGCAAACGAAACCGTTATTTTCACTTTCGGGGAAAAGCCGGAGGCGAAGTTAAACAGTAAAACAGACCATGGCACTGTGTGTTGGAAAAGTTTTGAGATTCCTTCTCTGCCGTCCGCTCCTGGCCAGTTCCTGACCAGCTCCTCCACCGCTTGTTGCTGTCACTTTCTTAAAGGGGAAGTACTCCAGTTATTGCAGGGATGAGAGAGTATAAAGGTAATGCACAATTCATGCATCCACATTCTCAGTTAATGTTACTGCTCAAACAGCAAGATGCGATGTGCAGGAAAACTCAATCACCGTGGCAGTCAACTCCACTAGTTCCTCTATTGGGGGAACCTTTTTAAAAACACACAGCAACTGCTGCAGTGGTGGAGAAGATACTCAAACCCTTTATTTAGATAGCAGTAATGTACAGCATAAATACGTATTACACGTAAACAGCCTGCTCTCAAAGGGATTAAAGCTGCATTAATTACTTTGTTTGGCAACTTGGGGCACTGGAACAAGCTGAAAATAAGAACAGGAATGTATTTATCATCTTATAAAGTTGTTGCGACCAATTTACACATCTAGAGACAGAAAGCAACATCAGTATTCATTTGGAGTCATGTTTGTGGTTACCTGATTAATGTAATATTTAATGTCCTTTAAAGGTTCAATGTGTAACTACGAGCCACCTGCTGCAAAGAAATAGGGGGCAGTGTTTCACCTCTAAACTGGGTCCATACAATCTCTAATGTTTATATTTTAGTTGTTTGGCATATTTATTGTATTCTATTCACCTACAGTGACTCACTATCACCTCTAGAGGAACAAGTGGTGTGACATACTGGACGGAGCGGAGCTGTCAGTTAGATGCTGATTGTAGTAGATATCTCTGCAACACAACACACAGACGTCTTTGACATAACGTCAACACTGTTACCTCTTCACATTCTGTTGATATTGTCAGTTCATTGTTTAAATGTTTTAAGTTAAAATTCTGGCATATTTTACACATTTCATCTTTAACTTTTGTTCAGGTCTAAAACAAAGAAGATGTTAAAACGTTTTCCAAAACTTAGGAGAACAGCAGAGTTGGTTCCTCATTATTTCTGGGTTTTAACTATAAGGGACCCCTTTCAAACTATAGGCCATTAGACCCATTGTTTATAAAAGAAATTGGATTAGTGGAATTTCAAAGTCGAATTACAGCCATTTGTTTTTCAATTTCAAAAAATCTATAAAATATTAGTCATATAAAAAATAATGGAATAAACACTTCACGCTTGTAAAACTTCTAAAGTAGTGTTATGTTAAGGGTGGCCTCTGAGTGAGGTGAAGCTCCTGAAATATATCACGGTGTTACCATGGTTTTGCACTCGGCGGCTCACTACCGTAGTCTTTTAGAGAGAGGGGTGAGTGGAGGGATATTCAGTTGGTTGCAATCTGCAATCTGCAACTGCAACGCTGGATGCCACTAAATCCTACACACTGTTCCTTTAACAAGACACCTGACTGAATTATTTAACGCTATTGTTAATATTAATGATAGTAATGGAGGATGTTTTACCTTTGTAAAACCTAGAGTTGGCTTGCATTCATTAAAAGTCACAGCAGTTATAGGGTATAATTAGCCTAGATGTCACAGCTATAATTTGAAGGGATCCACTTTTAATACAACAGACAGTCAGATTTGTGTCTTACCAACCTTTAAACCTAATCATACTCCTTGAAAATCTCCTACTGGCTGACGCAAGCTCAGCATTATGATGTTGAAGCCAACAAAAATACTGTATTTACAAAACATTTTGGATTTTCACAGTTTGATTCATCTTCAAAGAGGAAACCCCTCCCTTTTGAGGTGGAGTTTGGCTTTGTAATTAGCAGCTCAAATATGCATGTGTATGTCTTCTAATTGATTTGGGCTAGGTTTAGTTTCTGGGTCACTGAATTCCATTGCTACTAATGAACCCCAGGGGAGAAGGAACATTGTGCATGCATGCATTTTCCCCCTCCTTCTTTCTTTGGTGAAAGTTTGAAAGTTAGAAGTACACTTGAGTAATCATTTAGGATATGAATTTCGAAATTATTGAATTAAGTGCGAAGTTGAAGAGTAAGAAGCAAACTTAAAATTGTTTTAATAACTTGTCTTAATTCATGTCTTTCGACTTATTATTCTATAAATAACATGGATATAATATTAAAGACAATGTTGAAAATATTCAGTCATACACAAAAAAATACACTGTAAATATAATATTTAAAGATTAAAGGACTGAGAGTTAGTTTAATATCACTCTATTTAATCTGATTCAATAATTTGTATTATGTGACAAGTGATTTGTCATCATCACTTTATTTGATTTGTACAGACTGTATTAACTGATTTTTTTTTTTTCACCAACACTGCAAAAAAGCCTTTTTCATAGAAGACATTTTGACATGCCACATCAAAGCACAGGTGTAAATAATGACATTAATAACGACTGAATTCCATTTAGCTGCTTCAGTTTCTGGCTCACTGTCACACTGTCATGGCTTATTGGGACACTTGAATAGAACAGAGCCATCACTAATGGTATTAGTAACACCTGTGCTTTTCCAACTATGTCAGTTAAAATGTCTGCCGTAAAAGAGGCCTTTGATGGAGGCCATAGCCACACAATACTGGTTAAATCTAGTGTCATGTCCTGTCGAGTGGCAGAACCACAGCGTGAAAAAGATCCATCTGTCCTTTGTCGAGTTTAGTCAAGCAACAAAACAGATATTCGTAAGAAATGTGTGACACACTTTAATGGAGGATTTGAATCCTCTTTTAATCCTCATACATGTACACGGCACAGCGCACACAGTAAAATGTGAACTCTGCCTTTAACCCATCCCAGTACTAGGAGCAGTGGAAAGTTATTATATATACAGCGCCCGTGCAGCAGTGTGGGGGTCTGGTGCCTTGCTCAAGGGCGGGGCTTGGGAACCTCGCCGACCCTCCGGTTCACAAGGCAAGTCCATACAGACTGAGCTACTGCCGCCCAAATATAACACATGGTAGATTAGATTAATGTTATATATATACATATATACATATAAAAAAAGGGGTAGGAATTATTCACTTCTTCCTCCTCCTTTTCCGACATGAAATAGGCTACTTAATTATGTTGTTATATATATATATACAAAAAAACAACATAATTAAGTAGCCTATTTTATGTCGGAAAAGGAGGAGGAAGAAGTGAATAATTCCTACCCCTTTTGTTTTTATACATCCTACTCCTTTTTAAAATATTTTATTAATACACTTGATGGTAAACATGATTATTCCAACTGCAATTGGACAACTTTAATTTGATAAAGAGTGTGTTTTTAAAGACCGTGTGAATCATAACAACTTAACCTTCCTGACCAAAATAAAAAAGGAAAAAATGTGAATAAATGGACGACAAAGCCATCAGCATAGCTAAGATTCAACAAGTTCTCCACAGTAAACTACAACCCTTTTAGAAGGACACATTGAGGTAATTTTTGCTCTGACATCATTGGTCTGTACCATTCAAAATCAATACTACTCACTGTTGTATAAAAAAAATCTATAGATACGCACACACTTGTATTCAAACCTCGATCCATATGGTTGCTCATTCTCCCTCTTTACCCCATATGGTAAAATCCTAACCTCAGCAGTGTTCTGTGTCATGCCTCCTCCATTATGAACTGTTGTGAAGCACAGCGAACATGCTAGGATGTGAATGCTCCCCTGCTGTTGGGCCAGATGCATCCAGACCCTGGCAAACAAATCAATATGTGTGGTAGAACATGTTCCGCTTTTAAAAAAAGAAAAGGAAAATTAAAGGGCGCAGTGGGAGAGAGGAGAGCATTATAAGAATCTTGGGAGGAGACACACACATAGAGGGTGCACATAAAGTTCATAATGTACATGAAAGCACTCAATTGCATGGGCACATACTCTTTTGTCCCTCATAAAGTCTCTCCATCAGCCCCCTGCTACTGAAATAACTCTGAATAATATTGTTGAATATAATGTACCAATATTTTTCCACATGCATCATCTATCATGCTTTTAAATCACCCCAAGAAGGCGCACAATGCATTCAGAAGTGAGAGGGAGAGTGAGGCACATCTGGCATGAGACAACAGGGGGCAAACATACACTCATTCCCTAACTATAATTCCATGCCTTAATGCTGATGTATATACTCCCTTCTCTGGGGTTGGTATCCGACCATACTCGCTCAGAATTCATGGCTACAGCCAGCATTCCCTTGCGAGCGAAGACACATGAGACAAAGAGACACATGCAGACATTTGGAGACGGCATAATATATGGTCAAGTACCATGTTTACATTATTATTGTATTTAAAAGATACAGGTGCATTACTGTACACACTAAATGCAAGCCTAATAGGCCGCTGCTGCTCGGCAGAACTCCAAGGAAAATATCTTGAACGTGAGATATGACAATAGTGTAATTATCAACTTTTTGCTAACACAATCATCATGAGAAAAACTGAACATGTACATGAAGTGCGATACAAATAATAAATAATGCAATAAAAAAAAAAAATAAGAAAGACACAAAATAGACACGTTGGTCACCCGGTAATAATCAAAGAGAAAATCAAAAGTCACGTGATTGAGAAAATAAAAACAAAAGGTAGCCTGGAATAAAGCAGTTAGACACATTCAAATAAAGCTGTTATTCCGGAATAGCAGCAAACGCCAACCCCTTAGCATGAATTTTGGCAAGACAAGCATTTAAAGTACAACTTATACAGCACCGTTTTTTTCCACTTTAACAAAGTATGAAACATGTTTGATCCATGAGAAATGGCAGCAGGTGCAAGTGATTTTTCAGTCATATTTTGGAAGCAGCGGGGGGAGGGAATCCGAACAATGTGTTTAAGTTTAAGATTTCCAGCCAAAACGTGTCTTGGAAAGGGCGTGAACAAAACATGTGGAAGTAGGGAGCAGGGTCTTGGACCATCACAACCTTCTAAGGTGAAATATATTATCTGTCTATCTAAATTAGCTATCCTGAAATGAATGCAGATTTGAATTTGCAACGCAGGACTTCATAGTTCACCCACAAGGACCCTTCTTTTTGTGTAAAACAAACGTTAGTATCTCCTCTAGCAGCACCACATGAACATTGTATTCAGTTCTTCCTATACTAAAGATGTTATCAGATCTCAGTTGTATAGTCCCACCTATCCCTTTCTCATTGTGAGCATATGACCCACAGAAAGTCTTTATGGCCCTAAAATCCATTATGTTAACAGGATGCATTGAATAATGGTTGACGAAAGAATACACTTCTATTGTAAATGACATTTCTTGTGCTGTAAAGAACGCATGTGGAATGGTCCTATATCAACAATGCCTTCTTCATCTTAATGCTTTTATTTCTGTGACTTATTTGTTGTTTTCATTTTGCTGTTTCCTGCTCACATTACTTAGCCTGCTCTGTGTTGCATTTCAAATCTCCAAATCTCATCAATAAATTATATTAACAAAATAAATCCAGCCAAGACAGAATGACATGCCCCGGTGGTCAACATGTTATATGTTACTGAAAGATTTGTTCTACCCCCCTGCAGACTGGTCTTGTGTGTGTGCATGTGTGTTGGTGTGTGTGTGTCTGTGTGTGTGTGTGTGGGGGGGGGGGGGTCGGCATGTGTTGCCCACAGATACAGACAGATCGATACTAGGACTTGTCAGCGGGGAGATTTCGATCAGTCCACTCACCTAAATCCTCAGGCCCCCATACACACATATACAGACAAACGGTCACAGCCCATATATCCCATTGCACTGTGAAGAGAAAAGCAGACTGTCAATAGACCCTTCCACTACACGCTCTAACACACACACACACACACACACACGTACGCACGCACACACACTAGTAATAGTAGCCCCGTCGATCATCCCTTGTCCGTGCCGAGATCTTCAATGTGTCACACATGTACTGGCCCTGCTTCTATCCAAGGCAGACTAAAAAACATTTATAGCACCACTGGGAATCCTGGAATTATTATGGATGGATGGATGCTTATGTTAGAAATGTGAAAATACCAGCAGCAAAGTAAACCTATTTGCCGAATGTGGTTATTTTACACAGTGCTTTGCCTTTTTTTTTTTTTTTTTTTTTAAAAGGAATACACATTTCATTTTAAATATCCATTATTCTAGGTTTGATATGTAGGCTATTAATAGTGTTGGACAATATATTGTAACTGAGAAGAGTGATTAAAGATTAAGTGCTTACGAAGTGATTTAAAGCCATGCAAGTCAGACTTTTAATGTGACTCAATTAAAATGGTTTCTGTTTGATATATTTGTGTGATCCAATTAATAACTCTGCTACTTTTAAGTATTCAAAGTATTTAGCTTTATTTTTTTCATTTAAAATGTCAGTTTTCCCAGAATGATTTAGAGAACAGTTTTACTTTTGAGCTCCACATTTGTCCTCATGTGCCTTTGAAAATGTTTACGCTAACGTTGGGCTGGTTTACATATCTGAGTCTACTCAGAACCCATTGTAGCTGTAGAAACAACAAACAACAACAACAAAAGACGGTCAACATTCTTGTCTAACTCATGAGAAGAGGTCAGGTTTTCCAGGCAGCTGCAGCTCTAAACTTGATTATATGGTATAGTGAAGGAGAGGTTGCATAGAACCAAAAATTGGCACATATACTTGGGGAAACTAAAACAATGACTAGAGTGTCATCATGTAGAACAGCAAAACAATGCAAAAGAAACAGAAAATGAGAAAGAATAAACATTTTTTTGGCGTGGACCCCTCAGAGAATTTGAGAAAACAAAACTCTTGTGTTAGAGAGGGGCAGCGCCAATGATGACTCAAAACCCTAGAAAACAAACAAAACAGTGTCTTTAATTTCACTTTTGCTTACATTACATTCAGCCTGAAATACTAATGTGCATGAGTTACATTGCTGTGTTTCTCCATCTAGGCCAGGCTGCCAAACATTTGGACGATATTTGTGTCCAAAACAAAGAAACATACAACACAAGCATAACGTGTAGTCAAGCAAAGCAAGATGAGGACATACAGGGAAAGAAAAAAAAAAAAACACTTGGTTTTCCTTGTACCCCGGTTAAGTTTAACACTTTTTTACTTGTTGAAAGCAACTTCCTCTCACGAGAGTTACAACATTTGTGTTTTGTGAATTCATAGCAGAAATCTCAAAAAAAAATGTCAACACTGTAATATTACCCTTCAACATCGTTCAAGTCAGCTTGTGTATTCCACACAGTGGTGAAATACAGTTGGATTATTAGCAAGTGCTAATTAGAGAAGAAAGACTGTGAAGACGCACGTGCACCACAAACTGAACCTCAACACACATTGAGTTTGCATCTCAAAATTCTCTCTTTCACACACACGCACGCACGCACACACACACACACACACACACACACACACACACACACACCACTGGCTAATAGCTCAATTAACACACTGTCACATCAGAAAATCCACCTGTCTCCAAGGAGGATTGCTAAGAGAGGGGAAGTAATTGATACTATATTCGCGGAAAGCTACTTTGAAAACTAATTATGTGTGTATAACAAGCGAAGAATTATTCCGACAGCTCCCGAAACCTATTAGTTGTGGGGACCAGGAGGTGTATGTGTGTGTTTTGTGTATTTCATTGTGTGACTGTGCTGTGATCTCTCCATTCGCCACTGATGTCTCAGTACAAAGTTGCAATATATCAAGGCAGCCTGTCACACAACCTGGAACATACACCTTTGGGAACTGATCTTTATTTCATTTCAATATAATGTACTAGAAGAAATATACATTTAACTCTTCAATCAGGAAAGTAAGTGCATCAAGATTGAATTATAATGGCTTTTAAGGCATGTTTAGGGAGAGGCTGGCTTCAATTGGATTGAATGTCTGTGTGAGATTAAAGATATGAATTTACAGTTTTGGGAAAAGAAAAGCACTAACTGAGAAAACTGAATCTGCTTCTGCAATCGCAAGAAGATTGGTTACATTCAGACTATTTACACTGATTTCATGCAAGGAAAAATATATGAGATATGCTGTATCTTCCTCTTGTATATTATTAAATTAAATACCAGCAAATCACGTGAAAGCTTCACCTGTGACATTGTGATTTACCTTAAGGCTGGCATTCGAAAATGCAATGAAAAGACCGAAACCAACAACGTGTCTGTCTCGCAATACTTTACAGCTTCCCTACCTTGTCTGTGGCAAGCCTGAGGCAGTCACAGGCTGACTGAAGATGTTAATCCTTCAGAAATATGTACGTTATATACGTTATTTCTTTTTTTTAAGGACTCAGTAATTTCCTTAAAGAGATGTGTATGCAAACGCTACTCAAACTGGAGTAAATAGTGCACTTGTTGGGTATAACTTTCAGCTGCGGAACAACACGAATGTTGTGGGATGGTGAGTATTTATGAAAGCAGGACGATGTATGTGGGATTGACTCAATAATAAACTCCATTTTCATCAAAATGAAGAAAGTTCTCAGCCAATGCAATGTTGTGTCTCATTGATTTGATTGAAATAGTTAACTGTGGAGCTCTATAACGAGGCGAAATAAGATATATCAGGCTACACAGGCAACACTAGATTAAATTCATTGATGGTTTTGTTCTTCTGCTGATGATAAGAAAAATGTTGAATATCACCCGCTTGGTCCTTTAAATCAATACAGTCGGTCGTATTTGCCTTTTCAGTGCAATAAGAATGTGATGTGAGCTGATGAATAGAGCGATGGAATGGGCCGCAGTCTAACTCTGAATTGGATTCCGAGGAATTGCAGACCAAAAGACCAACGGGTTCACGCCCTCTATCTCCTTCCTCTCTCTTTTACAAAAAATATGACATTTTCAATGCATGAAGCAATTTAATCTCCCTCTCTTCTATGAAAACGCCTGTAAATGAGCGCCTGTGAAATTAAGGAGATCGCCCAGAGATTGGTCAGCCTGTCGATCTCTCTCCCTCTCTCTTTCTTCGGCTCCGTCCTGTCTCCCTCTAATACAAAATATAAGATATTATCAATGCATGAAGCAATTTAATCTCTTTCCCTTCACTCTCTCTCTCTTTCTTATGAAAACGTCTGTAAATGAGTGTCTGTGAAATTAAGTGGGAGATCGTTCTGTTTTCTCTGAGGTCAGTCTCTCTCTCTCTCTCTCTCTCTCTCTCTCTCTCTCTCTGCCTCTGTGATCAGTCCATTTGTCAGAGGTCAGACTTGTTCCCTTCTGGGAGCAGCATTCTGCCTGCCAAACATTCCCCATTACCGTATGTAAATTCATTAATTGCAAACCCATAACTACATCATCCTTATACTTTGACCTCTCTTATCCAGCACCCCCCCCCCCCCCCCACACACACACACACCCTCTGCCCTCATGCAAATGAGAAACAAATAAATAAATAATTGAATATACAAGCATTTTAGGTCTGGGGCAAATCCTCAGAGAGGAATGAGAGACACAAAGGGATGAGAGAACAGAAAGTAAGGAGGAAATATAGCGAGAAATACAGAAAGAAAGACAGAAAGAAAGAAATGTTGTGGAGGGTAAGAAAAAGAAGGGGGTTTATGGGGGCTTACACAACAAGGCAATGAAAAGAAGAGATGATAGCAAGCTGACTGACTGCCTGAATGAAATCAAGGTTTTTCAGAAAAACGGAATAAGATGCTGGGAAAAACATCCTTTTGTTATGTTAAACACGCCATCTCATTGGGAATGTCTTGGCCTGCTTTATTCATCCTTACATTGTCATCGCGAATAATAGTGGAGATTGACACAGACTCTTGCTTTGGATTAATCCCCAAGCAGTTCAAAGAATTTTATACAGAATGTGTTGATGCCCCTAAGCTGGAGAATAATATGTATGTGCACTTCTAGCTATCCACCTACTGTAAGTGTGCAAACTCTTAAGCTGTCTTAGTAAAGGCAACAGTTGCAAAGAATCGTTCATTGTGTGCTTCCTGTATGCAAATGAGATGCTCCTTCTCAAGTACAGATGTGCATTGCTGAAGATCAGTACAATAAAAAAGCAAGTCATACATTCTTGACAAGAATGTGTGTTTCTGCTTCAGGCACCAGTACTGCATTTTTTTTCCTGAAAAGAACAAGTTAAATACAAGGAATTTTGCCTCAGCATCAAATACATTACAACATTAAAGCTGCAATACTCCATAATTGTATATTAACAATTGTATATTAACAATGTACATATAATGACTATATGTTGTAAAAGGGGTTGCCATGTTGTGACGATCGCACATAAAATGATCTCCCAACTCTGCAGTTCGCCTCAGCTCTACGGAGCATTTGAGTGTCTTTCAGCTAATTGTTTTGGTTTTACTGCTCTGGTTTAGTCTCACCTCTAGAATGAACAGGTGAGACAAACCTGAGACACTGTATGCTCCCTGCTCAACACCAACAATCAGACAGACAAAGTTAGCGACTAGCTGGTGAATATAATGGAGCATTTAGCATCGAAAGAGCTCAGTATTTCCCTCAGGAGTTGATGAATACACAACCAGAGCTAAAAGGAGAGTGAATAATAAGTTTGCTTCATGTCTGCTGCTACAAATATTCAGTATTGCAAATCACAGTATTTCATACCACTTTGCATATATTTAAAGATTTTATTAAGGAATAAATACACTAATGTACTTGAGACTAACACTAAAATAATGTGCAAAACATGCCTTAATGCCTTAAGCCACTGAGGAGCTGTGACCTGGATGACCGAATAAACGCAAGCTTAACTCGATGTCTGATGCATGTCAGATGAATTATGGCCTGGGATGAACTTTCCAGTTAAACAACCAGTCCATTTATTTTCCTTGTTGACTTCTTGGTGTCCAATATCCTCAAACATGCTTCCAATATTAAACATGCAAACATACAGAACATACAGAACCACAATAAGGCCAACTACTGCAGCAATAAGATGCAATGAGACAAAGATTGGTTCTTATTTATAAAACGCAACGACAATTGGCTCCTTCACTCCTAGTGGTAGGTATTAACCCACTGGCCAGGATTAACATGTATACTGACGGCTAGTTAAGTAGCTAAGCGTTTCAAAATGTTGGTCTAACTACACAAGCCTACAGCTTATTCACACTTCAATCACAGAGTATGAAATATAGTTTTCAAAATAAAATCCAGGACTTCAATTGTCTGCACTTCCATATGCATTATATGTCATTTATACGCCTAAAAAACTCAGAGGGCCTAAATTAGATCCTTGTGGAATCTCAGTGTCTACTGCTCACATTGTCTGGTACAATACATTTTGTGTGAGCCATGAGAGTTATTACATTTGCCTTGCAATCAATGTGCAATGTGTGCCTGCTGTTTATAATGGTTTCAGTCATGGGTTCAATAATTGATCCTAATGGGTGACGAAGCTCTTTATTGTTGTACCGACCCTTGATGTAAACAGGGAGAGGGAGATCTGTGTACTATTTTACTACAGTGTCACATAGTACTGCTGATGAGTAATGTGTGCTCTAGCTGGATTCTACCAAAAAAAAAAATAATTTCCTACAGATTGTGCTCTTTATATCGAGGGCAATTCACAGAAGGAAGTTAACATTTTACCCCACAAAATGACTTCAATTTAAACATGTAGATCAATTTTTCAAGTACATCCTGCATTTATTTGGGAGATTTGAAAAGTATGTAAGTAGTATGTAAGTGTGTGTGTGTGTGTGTGTGTGTGTGTGTGTGTGTGTGTGTGTCTCGTGGAAAAAGGAGGACATTTCTGTTAAGTCATTTCCAGCCTTAACAAGGAGGAATTATTATATTTTCAGTTTTCATCAAAATGAAACGAAATGAATTACTACTGCAATTACATTTTAGGACTTTAACCTTTACATTCTTGACTTGATTTCTCAAGATTGAGAACAACCATTCAGTGGAATTATATGCTTTGTGGTAAGTGCTCCCCCTAGAGTTTCCTGCGAGAATACTTTTTTTCAATACTTTTTTCTCTCTGACATAGGTTTCAAGATGTCTTTATATTATATTTCTATAATCTATAAATATTTCTAGAGGGAAAAACTTTAGATTTTTTTTGTTTTCCACATTCTCTTACACGCTGTTCTCTTTGCTTCTCTCTCCTTTCCTCCACCTTAAACAATTGCTTTTAAGAAAAGAAGCCACAGAACAACAAATAAGGTATTGTCTGTGTCTTGTAGTGTGTGTGCGCTTGTGTGTGTGTGTGTGTGTGTGTGTGTACGTGTGCGTGTGCGCACCAAAGTATGCCATCATTAAATGTTTAAAACAATCCCAAGTGTGCCATGGCAGATTTGAGATTATGATGTTATTTTTCAATCCCCACTGTGAGAGAAAGTCTGACCCACACATACATAGAACAGAGGGAAATTGAGATAGAAATGGAAAGAAAAAACAACACAAATGGTGGAAAAAAGAGACAAAAAGAGGGAAATCAAATCAGTAACCCATAGGGTAAAGTAAGGGATTCAAAGAGATGATGAGAAAGTGAAAATATTCAGTTTTGACTGTGAGAAGAAGTGAATATATTTGGGGAGTGGTGCTGGGTAATGTATATTTAACTTCATACACTGTTGTACAAAGCCACATATTAGAAAACACCAACACATGTATTTATTAGGAACAATATTTTCATAGTCCCCTCATAAAAAAATCCATTCCGCTATTCACTTTGTCGAAATAGGAGCAACATGCCCACAGCTTGTGAGCTATTACTATGTACATCGTGAAAATGAATTACATATGATTGTCCTGAGATGGTGGCGCTCCTGAAACCTCAGGAAATCATATCTTTCTTCTTCACACTCCTTTTTCTTCTTCTGCAGTTTCTGTTTTGTATGTGTGTGTGTGTGGAGTGGGGGTCGTTCAGGGAACTTTCTTCAGCCTCTAAATGTGGGGGCAGGGGACGGAGGGAGACATCACAGCACTCCTAAATTGAATTTTTAACAGGCTATCGTTTGAACAGATCACATAGCTAAAAGAGGGAGAGGGAAAAGTAAAAAGTACGAGAAATAGTGTGTAAAAGAGGGATTGTAGAGTATTGTATATTGTATACACAATATCTATATCTATATTGTGAAAGCATGAAAAAGAGAATGGAAAAGTCTATTTTATTTGGCATTCAATGTGATCGCTGCCTGAACTCGGGCATCGCCACTGACACACACACACACACACACACACACACACACACTGACCTTTCAAAGCTTTCCACATTTTTGATAACCTGTACTTTCTCCCTCCTTTTCTTTCATTACGACTCAGGGTCATTTTTCCTAAATCACACCCAAAAGTCCAGTAATGAAAAAAAAAGCAAGCAAGCATAAAAAAAAGGAAGAAAGAAAGAGAACAGAAGATGATGATCATCACAGCAGAAAATGTCCTATTCATCTATTGTAATTCTATGCCCATGTGCCCGCGATCCAGCCTTCAGCCTTGTGGCGTATACTTCACTGACAGGCACTGCGTTTTAAAGACGTCAGCATGAATGTTAATGCTGCATCGGATCAATAGTGTTTCTTGGAGTTTGAACCCTTAACCTTCTGGAAGAAATAGAGGCACTATGTTTTCGCTAAAGCAAATAGAATTGACATTTTCCCTTCAGCTTTTACTGGATGGTGGTGCACATTATTTAAACTTCAATTTAGAATTGTTGGTATCCTGCAGAAAAAACAGTTTGTACACATTTTCTGTTCCAGTGTTTGACTTTGTTAAGACAAAGCCTTTTTTTGTTAGTCAGGGAAAATACGGACAACGTCATTACAGAAAGAACGTACTTAAGATCCTATTCAGTTTTCAGCTAGTGCACATATTTGCTTTTTTGCCAAGCGTTACATGAGAAGATTGATACCACTGTACACTAAATACGTAGCCGAAGCCAGCAACTGTTTAGCTTAGCTTAGCACAAAGACTTGACATTTTTACAGCCCCCTCACTTTATCTGTTTTCTCCAACCTCCTCTTTTTCTGCCCTTTTATCTTCTTGCTAAACTCTTTCTGCCCAGTTAATCTAAGTTCAGAACTTTTTAAATATTATTCTTTCGCCCGTCCCCTCCCAGAGGTGCGTTTCCTCTCGGTGTGTCGTGTTTACATAAGAATCTGTTCATCCCCAGTAAAATAAATCCTCAGAAAGAAGAAAGGAATTGTGGAGAAAGAGAAGTGGGGTATTAGGAAGCAGATAAATAAAAGACAAGTGAAAAGATAAGAGAGATAAACACAATTTTCTTTAGTTTCAATAAAAAGAGATATGATAACACACTCAAAGCCTGATGGAAACCTAAGCTTTGACAAAGAAGAAAAAAAAAAGATTGTGTGTTATTTTAATATCTGGTCTTTTCCTTTGAAGAGGGTTAGATCCCATTTGTTTTTTTGGAGAGAATGGCTACTAGCCTCACTATGACCTTTCAAACTGTTTTTTATCTTCTTCCAACCTGCTTCTCCTCCTATTCTTCTCTCTATATCATGATCTTTCCCACTTTTTTTTTTATCTTTACACCATCCCTCCATTTCCATTCTCTCCTCTCCCTCACTGTGAGCTTGTCTTGTTATAATCATAGCATCTTGTCGCCCTCCATAATATCACTTTTTTCCTTTGAAAATAAAATAAAAAAATCATTCCTTTCTTACTATCTTATCCCTCACTGCTTTAACACACTCTCCATTAAATTCTAGCTTGTAATGCTGCACACTCTTCCACCTTTCTATCGTCCGTCGTTCCCTCTGCCTTATGGCTACTTAAAGGATAGTAAATAAGGTACATACGGTGGAGGGGTACGAAGTTGGGTGTGGAACGAGTGGAGCAACTAAGCCTGTAAGCCAAAGTGAGGACAGGGGTGGAGACACAGAGGAAGGCTGGGAGGATGATAAAGTACAGTTCATACAACATACGGTGCAGTGTATTCCGCATATGCTCCATAGAATGCCATTTGTATTAACTATAGAAGATGTCATTAGGAATTCCCCACTGCATACAACAATGCAGCAGTAGTATGTCAAGCAATATAAGATGGTTGTGTTACAGCGTGATGTCTTCTTCCAGGATTCATGTTTGAAAAAGAATAAACAACGGCTGCTGTGTGACCAACAGAGAACAGAGCGACTCTGTACTCCACCATGTCACTAGTGCAGGCAAGACATGAGTCTCGGTTTATGGCTCGTTACCATGGCACCGCAGTGACACCCACTGTACATCTGGCTAGGGTGCTAACAGGGAACAGGCTCACACAAGCTCAGTGTCTGAATGTGTTTGTGAGTGTGTATGTGTGTGTTTTATGCGGGGTAAGGCGAGAAGGGCGGCAATGTTAGCATAATGGAAAGGATGACATTTATCCCACAATTTGCCTTGAAGTCAGCAGAAATAAAATCCTGGCTTTGCGAAAAGGCTGTCTGGTGAAAGAGAAAGGATTCTGGGAGAGGAGAGGACACGTACTCTGACAAAATGAAGTACCGTGTGGAAAGGTTTAATGATAAAGAGAATAACTTGTTTTCTCTGTTGGTGAGGGGGACATTGTGGTTAGAGAAACCGACTGAAATGCAAATGAAAGTTTAAAGGTTTGATCCTTAGAGAAGTAGCAATCAATTTCTACTTGTAATTATGAAATGTTCTTGTGCAAGGTAGGTCAATCCTACCTCACACACTGTAAATCTGTGTTGAAAAGAGCATTTATTAATTTAGAGATGTATTCACAGACTACTGTATAGGGATCAATATAGTCAGTATGCAGCAGGAACCTTCCTGCAAGCTATTTATCTACTAACCCAGGATCATATCGATGTTGGGTGTTATAGATATCTAGCCCCAATGAGGTTGGTTTGAACCTGTTCTGATAAACTGAGTGACACTCAGCACTGGTTGCATATGTCCATCAATGAACACAGTCTTTGTTCAAACCTTTCATTTAGACGCACCAGAGCAGATTGCTCTCAGCCCGCTTCCAAGTAAAACAAAACTGAACAACCAAGACCTGATAATTGTGTAAAATAAATAGTCAGCAAAGTCTTCAGGAATTATATTCTGGGCACCATAGATATAGTAGATATAGATATGTACCAAATTTCATGGCAATCTATCCTTTATTATGTTGTTATTTATGACTGATGAAGTCGAGCTGTGGGCCCTACTGATTTCTGCATGTGCAGAAGACATAGAATACAAAGAAAGACTTCCATGCTGAACAAAAGTTAATGCACAGATGATGGAGGATAGGTCACAGAAACATAGCTGTTTGCCCATGTGCATGTTTACAACTCCTGGTTTGTAATACGGCAGTATGAACCTTAAATTAACCTTAATGACAAAAGGCAACAATGAATCGTTTTATTGCTTTCCTTCATTCCTTCATCACATCTCATCTATAGTACAGGCGTGCTCACAACTTCAGCTTTACCTGCAGGTAGTTTTTTGTTTCCTTGGTCCGCACCACATCACTTTTTTATTGTAGAATCCAAACCAAATCTGCAACAGTAACAGGTGCAATGAGCTACATTATGCAGGAGTTGGATGGATGCAAAAAGGACCTGATTTGCCATCAAGCTCTAATTGGAGCAAAGACACAGCTAATGATCGTTAAGTGGGGAATGATAGCCCCAAGCCAACTTTTCTCACTCCATAAGGATATAATACATAATTCATAGCTAACAGCTGAGCAAATGGGGACAAAGACAGAGAAAGAAAGAACAAGGGAAGAGACGAAAAGGACAAAAAGGAAGAGGGCCAAGGAGGCACAAAAATATACATAGACAGTGTTTGTGTGTGTGTGGTGAATGATAGATGCAAGTGTCATGTGCATTCACGTGTGGGTGTGCATAAGAATTTGGATGCTTAAGTTTGTATGTGCACACATGTGTGTGCTATGTGTGTGTGTGTGTGTGTGTGTGTGTGTGTGTATGTGTGTGTGTATATACTGTTTGGCAGGCTGCTTGGTGTGTGAAACTGTGATTGAGGTGACAGTGAGCCCGTGAGAATAGTTAGCATCCACCAGATGCACACAAACTCGCTCACATAAACACACACATGGACACACGCACACAAGAACAGCAGCTGTTGCTAATTATTAATTCATGCTTAAATTCCTGTGAAAACTCAATGTGGCAATGAACACTGGGGACAGGAAGAGAGGGAAGAGAGGGAAGAGAGAGAGAGAGAGAGAGAGAGAGAGAGGGAGAGAGGGAAGAGAGAGAGAGAGAGGGAGAATGATAGATAGAGAAGAAGGGAGAGAGATGGAGAGAGGAAGACAGACAAAATGGGAGGATGAGAGAGATAAGGCATGTGAAACTCCATGTTTTCATCATACTTTTCAACAGATTAACGACTATGAGTTTAATTTCCTCTGAAAACAAAGGTACAACACTCTACCCTTTGTTAGTGTGAGGGAACCTCAGATGGTCCATCCTCCTGGGATCGTAACAGTACTGCAACAATGCGACAAGCGTGCAAAACTGTGTTTCATAAAAGGGCTACATCCGTCTGCATCACTACAACTCGAAGCCTATGATTAATTATATTGAACTCTCAAATATTTTATGTCAGCCCCAGTGTATTTACAGTAGGGCAAAAAACATTTTTGTTTTGATGGTATTTTATCCTTGAACATGTTGCCTCAAAAGACGGTGACCACTTTACAACATTGTATGTCATGTGAACTTGAGGAATGGCTCAAGTTAATGAGAGATCAATTGGAAGTGTGTAACAGTATTTATTGAGGTTAGAATCGGTGAAAGACTTTGACAATTAGACTAGTAATGTTAAGCACTTTCATTAAGCATAGGCCCATAAAGATGGGAGGTAGGACGAGATGCTCAACAATCTAGATGCTGGTAGTGGTGAAGTAAAGCCAGCAGGAGGAAAAATCAAACGTCTCAGTCGCACATCTTGAAAGATCCAGAAGATCATTGTGGTGATGGGAAGGTAGTTGGTTCCACAATAGTACTGTCGGTCTGAAAGATAGAATGACAGGATCACAGTGATATTTAAAGAACATCATCCAAAGACCAATTGGTTTGAGGAATGCGGGCAGAAAGCGCATCGGTCAGATATGGTTTAGAAATAGTGAATGTAAGGGAAAGCAGTGAGGAAGAAGATCAGAGTTGGAAGAAATAACACAAATTCACTCACAAAGGAAAGATGGCAGAACATAAGAAACAAATCTTCCTTTATTTAACTTTTACCAAAGATTCACTTCAGAATCAGCTTTATGGCACAGTCACACCAGAATATAAAATGGCAACATGTTGTAGCATACATCTTAATGGAATTGCTGTGATGTGATTTGGAGACTCCAAAATGGAGGAAGCTATTGTAGCTTTGCACCATCAACTTGTATTTAAACACCCTCTGTATTAACTGCTGTGGTGTGGACAGTTCTGAGACAAGAGTCAATGGTACAAATACATTTTTTAAATACACTGTGCAAACGTATCGCCTCGTTACTGACTGAGCTAATGTGCATGCTAACTGGTAGCAAGCTAGGTAGGCTATCCCCCCCTCCCTTTTAAAAAAAATAACTTTTCATTGAATAAAATGATTTCCAAACCTGAGAACTAAATACCAGGGGTGGAGTAAATGCAGTACAGAGAAATAAGAAGTTATTGTGATTGATTGGTGTTAGCATCTTCCCAGCTAGCTAGGTTATTAGCTGTTAGCTCACCAGATTCAGTAGCTTAGTTCAACAACTAGCCCTGTGAGTCGTCCTTGAGTGTCCTCACCACGCCTCAGGCTGCACCCTCTTTAGAACGTGACCTTATGGTATCACCTGCTCGAGTTGTGTCTGGGCAAAGTGAGTGCAGAGTGTGACGTGTATGTAATAATGTGTAACTTAAAAGGTATACACAGTTCTGGTTTAGCGGTAGGCTACCCAGAAGACAGCCAGTGTAAAATTGAACGAAAGGTGTCCCGGGGGGAAGCTTCTCGGATCATCAACAAACAAACAGAGCCAACGCTGAAATATTTTCTATGCTTCATCTAGAATCTCATGTGGAAACAGAGACACCATCCCATCAACACTAAGAGCTGTTAGGATGCTTTATACAAGGCCCCTGCAGAGGTCTAACCTTATTTGTGTTCCTAACACGTCCCACCCAGCCCTCCAAACCTTGTGCAACTACATGGTTTTAACAACACTGAAAGACATCTCTATGTTTGACATCATTTTCTCCCCTCTAGGGCTAATTAAACCTTTTCAAAATATACACGGATATAATTACAACTACAGTACACAGTCATCAAGCCAGAAACAATTATGTTTTTCTTAGCTACTGCAAGGTTCGGAGTCACTAGCTTTTTATCCAGGAGTGATATCTTGTTAGTGACCACTGAAAACAACATTAATGAACACTTCTGAAGTACCGTCTATCTAGACAATCTATGAACATCAACTCAAAAAAAAGAAGCAAATTGGCCATAAGCATTTTAAAATGTTCTGCCCCACGACAGGCTTTTTGTGTTTTGCTGAAACACTGGATAGAATCATAATAGCCTTTTTCTTGACATTTCCAGGCAATCAATAATTACATGTGCCTGGAATTTTGTGAATTGCCTAAAGTGCAACAGTTTTCACAAAGAGAGGGAACCTCTGGCTGATTAACTACACAAAGCATGAGGCTATTTTGTCTGATTCGAAAACAGAACAATAATACAAATATATGGTGACATTTCAGAATGCTGCAAAGTTATTTTTGTCCAATGACATTTCATTGTTACATTTACGCAGAGAGTTTGTTAAAAATGTTACGACAGCACTTTGGGATAGAACGCATTGATTGTTACGTGGAGAAATTAAATGGGGACATTTGAAGGTGTGTGTGTCAAAAATGTCTTTATGAAGTTAAAGTAGTTAACTAGTTGTGTACGTAAGATTGTGTAATCATACACAGATGCACACGCGCACACACACACACACACACATACACACACACACACACACACACACACACAGTACATAAGCTAAGATATTCACTCAACTACATTCAGAGCATGTTGCCTACACTTGTTCTTCTAATGAGCTAATTCATATCTGCATCTTCTTTTCTCACGATTACCTGAATTTGTGTTTTACAAGTGGCAAGCTCACATTTGGAACCAGCTATGGAGGGTGCTGAAGTTGATTTAACAACGTATTAACGCTTCACTTCAGCGCTAGTCTCACAAGTAAACAAATCAGGGAGGCTCTTGTCTCGCAGCTTCTGTACTAGTGAAACAAACCTCCAATCACAGTGTCAGCTACAGTAAATGTGGCTTTCAAAATCGGTGCCTTCCCTTTGTCGCCTGCATGATGACAAATCTTGAGTGATCAGTTCACCACAGAGTCGAGACAACTTTGTTGAGGACAGGGACTTCACACTTGGCTAAAACGTACTGTACCTGCCAAAAGCAAAACATCATTTTATTACTGGTCACAGTGTACCTCGCTTTTAAAGTGTTTGAACCACTAATTCTGCCTCTGAACATGTATCTGCATTACAGAATGGACAGACGGGGACTGCCAATTTATGTATTTCCACAATTACTTTATCATGCAACGCATAGGTCCACTATATAATTAACCACGGGTGCATGGTTTCCACAGACAAGCAGAACAAAGACAGACCAAATGTACAATTAATAATTCTTTCATTGTAAATTAAGCCGTTTATCTCCAACTTGATCTTGAGTGGGCAGAGGTTCCCAACCTTTTTGGTTTGAGGTAGGCTACCCCCACGGCCCTGTCAGATAAACTCACATACTCTTTCATCGATTCCCAAAGTATGTTTCAAATGTAGAACAGTATTCATTTTATAAAAGTTGATATTGTTTTGTTTTTTTTCATACCATTGAACTGTCAATGTTGGTTTGGTTAGCAATCGTACTGTACTACTTCTACTTGAAGTGAAGCTGAACGTATAAACCGTTTCTCCATTACTTTAAGCTAAGGATTTGAACTGTTTAGTCAGTACATTTAGCCAATTATTTCAACCATCTGTCCATTACTTTCATCTAATCATAGAACGGTTCAGTAAATACTTTTAGCTATTTAATTCTACCATTTATTGATTACTTTTAGGTACCTGTTTAAACGTCTGTGTTCACTTGCCCACTAGTTGTAATTCACTCTTGCATTACTGCAACATGCAGTGTTCAGGTGTTAAACCTGACTTAATAAGGGGATATATTATTTCAAACAAATCATAATTATAAAATGTTTTAATTTGGTTGATCTACTCTACCATCTTCACATGTACGCCCTGGTAACTACAGAAGTATCCCCTTGAGCACAAGTACCCCTGGTTGGGCATAGAGCATCAAAACTATTTGCTAAGTTATTGTTTTTAAGTTGACAGCTCCCGTTATATATCTTGTATTTCATTCCTGCAGCACCTGAACATTCTAGAGCAATCAAATGCCACAGAGAGCCAATGGTCTGCAGGTTTAGGGTTAGCTAATGTATGGTCTAAACGATGCGCGATGTTTTTTGAGAAAGATTGAATACAAATACAGGGACAGACAGAAGGTCAAAAGATAAGAAATTAGGGGAAGAATACAAACAGAAAAATACTGTGGTACAATATCTGTGCATTAACCAGGAACAAGGGTGAACGGCATCATAGATGCAAACCATATACACTAGAATGTGTGAATACTTTTGCTTCCATGCATGGTTATTAGGTTCACAAATGTACAACCTGTGCAAATTACTTTTGGAACTCCAACAGCCACATTAAAGTCATTTGCAAGCCCCTTATAGTTATTTTTAAAATGCCATTTTGATGGTTCCCCCGCTAATTTCATCGAGACATTACTAAACCCTGTTTGGAGACTTGGCTGCCATAATCTGCAGTCCTTTCTGCTCCGGCTCTGCACTTTTGTTTGATTTGTGATTTGGTTTATGAACCTGCAGAGGCTTTAATGGATGAGACACACACTCTCTGATCCCCATTATCTACCTTCTGCTGCACAGATAGGCAGATAAGAGGAGGAGGAGGAGGAGGAGGAGTAGGAGGTGGAGGAAGAGAGGAAAGAGGCTAAAAATGAAGACCAAGTCGTGGCCCTCATTATCAAATCCCATCAATGGGGGGAGACACAGGGAGGCATTAGAGGGAGAGTGGGTGTAATTAGAAATCGAACAAGAGAGAAAATAGTTGGATGTTAATGATAAACTAAAAGAACAGAGTGATTTACCAACAACAAGAAAGTGAGGGTCGCCTATACAATAAGAAATAATAGGAAGGACAGGCCAAGCCTCTGATGTGCATGTGCAAGGGGATGAAGGAGCCCAGTCAGCCTTCATAAACCATTGATTTACACAATCCAAGTCACCACCTAATATTTCATCTGTGCTACATTTGCAATCTCCCATCCGCTGAGGCCATGAGCCATTACCACTGGCCAAGATCACAGCATGGTGGCCCCGTCGGAGTAATGAGATAGAGAGAGGGTAGAGAGTGAGAGACGGGGCAGGCAGGCAGGCAGGCAGGCCGGGAGGAGGTGGTGGAGGAGGAGGAGGAGGAGGAAAGAGTAGAGGACAAAAAGGGGGATAATGGAAGAGAAGAGGAGGACGAGGATGAGGGTGGATGGAGTCTTCTCAATGTGCCATTATGGAGCATGAAAAGGAGAAAATCAGAGATGGGCAGAGAGAGAGTGATTGAGATAGGGGTTGAGTGAGAGTACAGGTAGAGAAAGACAGAGAGAGATATGGAAGGGAGATTGCTTTTCTCTAATTATGTCCCTTTTCACTGTCACAGAGACGGATATAAAGCTAATTCCACCTGCCCTCCTTCTCATCCCCGTTTTTCTCTGAAAGCCTGCACTCGTTTTCTTTACCCCCTTTCACATAAAGCATGTTATAGGCTGTTTTTTTATGACACCGAAGTGAACAAATGGCAATATCAGCCCATACAAAAAAGACATTTTGTGGTTGCTATCACCTTGACAACAACTCTCAAGCACCCGCACAATGTACTTTGGAGGCAGAGCTCCGTCTCCCTCTGTCTAGCGTGGTCTCTATCTGTCCATTCATCTCACTCTCATCACCCTCAGTCTCTCTATGATATCTGTGTTTTTCACACTCACTGGTAACCATTGAAGCCCATCATACTGCATCTATGCAGTCGGTTGATTGGTCTTAAAGTGAAATTTGCTGTTCAATACTGCTCTTGTAAGAGGGTGATACTTTAATGGATAGCAGAAACTCAACGTACAGATGTAAGATATCCCTTAATGCAAATGCACGTATTTAATTTATATCCTTGAATGAAGTATGAAGCATAATCTTACCACCATACATCAGTAGCCCTGTAATTGGGGCATTTCTTATTAAAAAGCACATTATATTGTAACTTTATGGTACAGATAAAAGTCTTAATTATTCCATTCTGATTATATTTGATTAAGTCCTTCTCTCCACACTCTCCGAAATCACACGATCTCATTGAAGGGGTAATTTCCTACTTCAAAAGCTAATTAAGCCAATCAGAGCACAAAAGACTGGCTTTAGCCCTGACCCAGCATGTACTGCATTTAACGACCCAAAATTGTTCACAAAGTTTAATTTTTTGCAAGTTGATTTATGCATACTTTGCCCTGAATAACTACATATTCAGGGCAAACTTTTTCAGTTCAAGCTTAGATATTTCTATACAGTAAATAAAGGACAATGAAGTCATCTGTCCGTCCGTCCGTCCGTCCGTCCGTCCGTCCGTCTATGCATTATAATTATCTATTGAAAACAACAGGTACACTTTTTAACTCCTCCTCAGTCAGACTAATGTATTACTAACTGATCCACAGGTAATACATGAATATGTGTAACGTATTTGGGAGGTGACGGTGGCCGTCAGTTGCAACAAAACATTTGGAACAAAATTGGAGATGTGTGATCCTGCTTTGGCACCGGCAACGTACGCTTTTCACAGCAGTACAGAGAAGTACATAAATGAACTGCAAAGCCCTAGCAAGGGAAAGCCCCTCTGAACATGCCCAGAATGAGTGGCAGGACACTCTGAACACGACTCTGTCTCGCTATCGCCGCAGGAACAGTGGAACCCGAACGAAGGGCTCTGATAGGCCCAGTGGGGAGGAGATTGCCCTGTCCCTGATTGGATGATTAGAGGCTGCAGGGGCTCAAATCAGCCGTTTTCAGGAGGAGAGTGGTTTGGTTAAGTGGATTGGCACTGTGTGTGTGTGCTCTTTGTGTGCGTGTGCCCTGCTTTTTGCTTGTGTCTATTTCTATGTTTAAATGTGTGTATGTGCAAGCTTATGTGTCTGCATGTATGTGCGTGTGTGGGTGTGTGTTCAAAAACAGGTTAGTCCAGTTCATTAAGCGAGGTAAATTTGCAAAGGAAAAAAAATTGTGATGGCGGGTCCTGAAAAACGTACAAAAGAAGGAGTGAGAACAGAAGCAGAGCTCCCAGTAGGCTTTTAGAAAGAAAATAGGAAGGGCGTGTGTGTGTATGTGTGTGTGAGTCCGCGTAATGATGGGTTGAGGCTGAAGATGCATGTAGTGATTGAGGTAATGGGGAAATAATAAAAACATAAAAAGTATAAAAATAGAGAGAAGTCGTGGAAGAGTAGTACAGATGTTTGAACAAAGAAAAGTAGTTATTTTAGTCAGCTGAGTACCCATGACAACTGATGGGCTAAAAGATGTGTGTGTGTGTGTGTGTGTGTGTGTGTGTGTGTGTGTGTGCGTGCGTGCGTGTGTTTGCTGGCAGGCAGTGTCTATGAGGACTCAGCAGGTTTGTTCTGTTGGAACAGATTTTTGGATTAGGTTGTCATGTGAGAGCAGCTGTTACTTCATTCAGGACCATAAGAATAAGTTCCGTCATGTTTACTTTTCACAATTTGAATGTGAGGAGACTATTGTCGCATAAGAGACGACAAAAAACACCAACAAAGACTGCCAAGACAGTGTTCGACATTAGGCGAAAACAATATTGTATTATTCCTTAGATATCTGCAGTCATAAGCTGCTATTTCACATTGTAAAGAATATTTCAATGTATCGTTATGCTGTAGATAAATCCTAATTATTCAAATCTGATTATATGTGATTAAGTCATTCTCCTCACTCTCAGAAATCACACGATCTCAGTGAGGAAGTAATTTCCTACTTCAAAAGCTAATTAAGCCAATCAGAGCACAAAGGACTGGCTCTTGCCATGACCCAGCATGCATGAATTATCTAAAATTGCTAACAAAGTTTAAATTTTCTTGTCTTCTCTTTGTGATGTGCTTCATAGTTACGTGGCATAATGATGTGTTTTATAAAATCCAGCATGAGTTTTGTACTAAACCATGAAGCTTTGATTATATAACAGTGCTGAATTTGAATCATTTTAGTTTTGGTTAAGTATGTTTGCTACATAACTTAAGTAATGTATGTAAGTTAAAGTCCCAGTGAAACAAAAGTTAGAGCGGCAACTGGAATATTTTATAAGAACCCGATTTTTAGAATTTCTTTTTGCATTATATTGTTAAATATGTGCACAATATGACAGATGATGTGACCTAAAAGGGTTAAAAAAGGCATTTTTTAAAAATTTCATCTCAACTATAAGTATGTTGCGTTAGTTTTAAATTTTTAGAACAACTTAGCTTGAAGAAACGTTTCAGAATCAAATAAGATGATCTTAACCTGCCGTGGAAACTTGGCCTCATTCTTGTGATCACAACCTTTCCATCTCATAAGTCTTTCTAACGAAACGCAAGGACATTTTTCAAAGGGTTAAGGTTAGACAAGCAGCCCATACTTTGTCGTATCCTTTTGCATTCTTCAAGATGTGAATAAAAAGTGTTGTGTTGTGAATATTTATGTTCAGGTTGGTTTGGCTGTACATTGTTTGTGTGTGAGCGAGAGAGAAAGCTTGTCCCGCTCTGCTCTGCCGTGTTAGTGTGTCATTTTCAGCTGCGTGTCCTGTCCTGTTCTGTTGTGCAGTTTGTTCACAGTAAACATCTGTTCAGTCTTTCTCTCCAGAGGGACAGTGGACCTCCTCAGTACCTACTGCTGCGATTCCACCATCTAATGAGCCTGTCTGGCAGACAAACACAGCACAGTCGTGTACACTCTCACACATGCGCACACACACGCATATAGTCCTATACACACATAAATGACTGTATACACATGAAAACACCTCACAAACACTACGTGTAACACACAGAGACACACATTTCGTTCAAAGTAATGGCATGCATGTGTTTTCCCCTAAAGGATTCAGAAAACATTCTTTCAGGGGGGGAAAAAAATTAAATCACACGTATCAGTCAGTACAGTATGTGTTCTGCAGCATCACCACCATCAAACTAAAACTGCTTTGCACCATGTGTCTAATTAATCACATGTTCAACAAACCGGTCAATTCACTCGAGGGAAGGATGTGTCATTTATCCGTTCAGCTGTGACAAGCACAGAAAGAAAAACAACTATTAAGCACAACCATGGTTTTGTTCTAGCTTTGTCATGTGACAAGCTGAGTTTAAAGGGTTGGAGTTATTAGCAAAGATGGCACTATGCTACAGTAGCTTTATTGTGATGCTTTTGATGCATTTTAGTAGATGTCTACGTATAGTATGAGCTATAGAGTCAGACTTTTTTTTTGGCTTGTCAACTTAAAATGAACAATAATTGATCAATAACGGTTCAGTATGTTTCTAATAAATGCATCCTTTGCTTACTGCGTTGTTACCCTTATGAATGCAGCATTGGAGACACAGCAAACAGAGACATCTTTGGGTTAAAAACAAATCAGTTGAGGTGGTCTGGGCATCCGATTGTGATACTTCCCACTCGCTTCCCTGTGGAGGTATTCTGAGCATGTCCAACTGCGAGGAGATACCGGGGCAGAACCAGAGCACACTTGAGGGATTTCATGTCCCATTTGGCATGGAAGTGCCTCATGATGCCCCAAAAGGAGCTGAAGGATGAGGTTGAAGAAATGGATGTCAGAGCTACTGTGCTAAGACTGCTGCAACTGAGACCCACCCGGGCCCCGAATCAGCGGCAGAAAATGGATCCTCCTGAAAAGAAAAGCTGGAGTTTGAATCCCTAGTTGGACTACTAAAAGGAAAGACAAAAACAAAACAAAAAAGTTAGAAGATGTAACTATATTTAAAGTACAAATTATACCGTAAAAAAACACTTTGGATCACCACACGCCATGAAGTCATTGGAAAGCTCACTGAGTACCATACTGTACGAGACTAAGAGCAGTGGTCCTGTGTAGCGGGGCATGGCCCAATTCCTGCACTACTGCTGTTCTTGCTAAAAATATAGGCACTCATGCTACTGTAATGCACTTCTGTACGTAGTCATGAAATCTTCATTGAAAAACAATGAATATAACAAAGGTTTTTGTTCTGGCTAGTTCAGAGAAGAAAATGCACTGAACGTGGGATGTCTTTTTTTCTACGATTGAAACATTTAACTTTCCATTGTGTCTTTCTAAGAGAGGAAGAAAATGTTCATGAGCACAATTTGAAGCTCAGCACGCAAGTCGTGCACTTTAAAAATTAACATAATACCCTGAGCAGGAAAAGTGGAAATACATTGTGTGTGATATGGTGTTTGAAGGAACATTGCCCTTAGTCTGATACCACGAATGCTGACTGTTAATCCAGGTATATTCCGTTAATGGCTTTTACTTTAACCCTGTTTACTTTAACCCTGTTAAAAAAGTAAAAATGGAGTTTCGTTAGAACCAGTTAAAGTCTATGGAAGTTAATTCGTTGTCTCAAGAGTTGTGCATGTTGGTGGAACTGGTCTTTGATTTCCACTGTCCCACTAATCGTCTTTAGCCTAAGGCATTGTTTGTGGCCATACAGGAAGAAAACGGTAGAACCAGATTTATGTTCCACGATTGCATTGGATGACCAATTAATGTAATGAAGGAATAAAGCAAACCTCCACATGGCGTCGCTTTGTTTTCAACCTCCGCAACCCGTAAAAAGTGTGGAAATTATTATCTCTAACAATGGCCATACACCACCAAGCCTATGACAATGTGAGTCACTCCTTGACTTGTCTGGCAATCTCGTGGTCTTGCTTCTCTATTTTAAACATCATTAAACATAGTCCCTATCCTACTACCTGTGTTGCCAAGCAACAAGTAGCCAAAAACCAAACAGCTGATGGCATGAAAAGGTACGTTTCACAAGGCTGAGCATAGAGTATTAAAATCTAAACCAATTTTAAAGTCTGGTTTCGCGAAGAGTAATTTCACTGATTGCTCTCAAATCGTGAACATCATATTACAAGAATAGAGAAAAGTGCTGCACCCCGGGCAACACAGTGTTATTAATCTTCACAGTGGAGAATGCGCATACACACAAGGCTGGAACAGGCAAAGAGGATAACAAGCCTCGGGCCCCACTAGCCCCTCTAAGGGGCTCCAAATTTGAGACCATTGGCCCCTGGTCACAGATATATAAAGGGCCACCACCCCCCCTTACATAAGAACAAGAACCACAAAATCAAAAAGACTTCTCTTTGTAGTTGTTCTGCGTCTCGTTTTGGTATATCCATGTGTCTATAGTGGTTGTGCGATTATCTGTGGTAATTTTGTGTCTTTGTGTTAGTTTTGCATCTCTTTTTGGTAGTTTTGCATCTCTTTGTGGTCATTTTGTGTCTCTTTGTGGCCATTTTGCGTCCCTTCGTGGTTGTTTTCTGTGTCTTTTCGGTCGTTTTGGGTCTCATTTTGATCATCTCGCGTCCCTGTGGTTGCTTTATGTCTGTTTTTGGTCATTTTGTGTCTCTTTTGATTGGCTTCCCGATAACAATAAATGTTGCCAGAGCCTTCAAACGAAGGCTCTGGCCCAGGTGCTCCCCAACCTCTTGTACCCGTTGGGCCTGTTGAGTAATCCATCCATGAGTATACACTGGTGAAGCACAATATAAACTGAATTGGTAAGGGTCCTGCTCAACAGGGGCCTTAGACACTCTTAACTTTCACACTCATTTTCACACTTATTTCCACTTGTCTTGTCTGCCCCGAAGCTGCTCTTCAGACCACCAGTGTAGATGTAGGTAACACTATTCCTCCTCTCTTTCTCTTCTTTCCTTTTCTTAACATTAGTTGATTTGGACATCCAGATTTGAAAACAAGTTTGAAATTAAATATGCGTGACTCTCATTAGCCTTTTTTCTACAGCAACATTGTATTGGTTGCACAAACTCAACTCAACTCAAACTCCAAGCTCCTGAATCCCAAATGGTTGCTTTCATTAACACTGATGCATTCATTTAGAGCACCTGCGTAGAGAAGTGCCTACATTTTCTGTTCGATAACCAGAAATGAATGGACTCCAGCCGGCTAATCAGAATCAAGAATTCTCACTGGCCATGTTATCAAGGAAAATAATTCCCTATCCACCAATAACGACGGACACACACTGAATAATATATTCAAATTTCACAACACTGAGACATTTTTGCATTGATAGAGGCACAATTATTGTTTTCCTCAGTAAAATATAACCCTAGTAATGGAGGATATTAAATTCATGCACTGCATCAGCCTCGTCCCATTTTCCATGTACTTTCATATATTTGGCTGTGTGTGTAAAAAGGGTGAGAGAGAAATACATGGTAAATATGTATTAGCAAATATTAGTCTGACTGACAGTGTGTGTGCTTGTGTATGTGTTAAATGAATCTAAAACTAGATGGTTATGTCTCGAACACACATGAAAGAAGTACGTGTGTTTTCAAAGTTGAGTAGGCCCCTTTAAGGGAACAGAATACAATAATATTTTAGTGTGCTTCCAAATGTATGGCTATATATTTGGCAAGACTGTTTCAACATGGAAATGCCCCCATGCAAAAAGTGAGGTCCATAAAGAAATGGTTTTCCCAGTTTGTTATGGAAGAACTGAGCACTGACCTCAACCCCATCCAACACCTTTGGGATGAACTGGAACACCGATTCCGAGCCGGGCCTTAATGTCCAACATCATTCATAACTTCACTAATGCTCTTGTAGCTAAATGGCAGCTAGGTACCAAAAATAATGTGGAAAGCCTTCCCTGAGGAGTGGAGTTGCTGTTAAACCAGATTGATAATGTCAGTGATAATGACGTTGGAATGAGCTGTTCAACAATCACTTTTTAGTGTAAATGTGTGTGTCCACATATGAATGGACATTGTGAGAACCTATCTGGCTTCATCTGGTTGCGTCTCTCCTTCTGTCTTTGCATCATATGTGCTTCTTTCGGCATACAGAATTCAACAAATACCAACATGTTGTAGTGCTGCTTGTGAGCCCACAAACACATCTAACATACACTTTAATAGATACAGTACATACATCACCACTGAGCAGATTGACCAAACAATGCCACAACATTCACACTGCAACTCAAAGACAGAAAGCCGACTGATATCCTAAATATATCCCTTAAAATTGAAATACTTTTTGCAGCCCTCTCATTGTAATTTTTGCTCCTACACACTACACACAATTCTTTGCATTTGAATTGCAAAGAATTGCTTCTACAGTAGCTTCTATTCCACATATCTTCTCTTGTCTGGCCTTAATAAAATCAGAACGAGTAAGCTATTTTCGAACATAATGTGCTGATTTTTAATAAAACGATAGAATATTCATACAAAATTCAATGATTGCTGAGCTAGAGAATATACATTTGCAAAATAGACCATGGAACTTAAAACAGCAAGTCAGTTATATGGTTAACATGAAAGAGAGAGGCCTGTTGCACCTATTTTTCTTTTTTTACAGTTCTTGAAGGGTGAACTTGTTTGGTACTAGATTACGTCCTCCAGCTAAACCCAGCAGTATTTCTGTATTCATTTTGCATATGACAGGGCCAGTGAGGGCTCGCACTGGGGCTGCTGTACTTACCCATCTAGGAGGTGAAAGATAAATCAAGCTGACCAGCAGTGGAGTCATGTTGTATTCATGGTGTTCGTGATTGAGCACACAATGTGCAGGTGACAGAAACTAAATAAGTAGAGAGGAATGATGGAAGGAAGGAAGTGTGGATTAAGGAAGGAAGCATCAGGGGAAGTTTGGCGGTAGTTTGAAGATGACTATTCAAGAGTGCCATCTAGTGTTGACAGGTAAAAGCAATGGATGCATTCGGTCTTGGCCCGCTGTAGGATCTGGGTTCAATGAATATACTCGAGCAGAATAACAGGGAGCCCTCAGAAAAAAAGAAGAAGCATATAACCTCCGTTTATAATAGTTGAAGAGACATTGATGGAAATGTACTTTGTAATATAAAGTAATTCTGAAAATTTTCTTTTCGTTTTTTTCCCTACAGTGTTATTCCATTAGCTGAAATGTGCTCTGAAAGAACCTCCTCTCTCTACATCCATCACTGATCATTATGGCATCTTAGTGTAATTGCCCTCCCCCTGTTGTGTGTGCACACTTGCCGGTCGTGAATGCCAGCAGTAATATCTAGAGAGAGAGAGGGAGAGAGAGGGAGAGAGAGAGGGAGGGAGAGAGAGGGAGAGAGAGAGGGAGGGAGAGAGAGAGAGAGAGAGAGAGAGAGAGAGGGAGGGAGAGAGAGAGAGAGGAAGGGAGAGAGAGAGACATATGCATAACCAGCTCATTTCCACCGCCAATCAAATTACCTGACCCAGCCGCAATACATCACTGCCAAACTGTTTATTAAACAAAAAGCCATGATTAAATTATTAATGACAGAGATTAATTAAGACCCTGCGTGCACCACACATACACACACACACACTTACAAAACCTGCACGCATGGAGGGAGGCAGTAAGGCGTGCACACATAAATCCATACACCACATACACGCACAGCAGAGAGCTAATGCACACACAGACACACACGCACACACACAGACAGGAATGCCATTACTCTTTCACACACTTTACACACACAAGCACACGAATGGATGCACAAACACACAACAAGTTATAATGTCTGTAGCCGCTCCAGAAGAGGGGGAGTGGGAAGGAAATAATTTGACGTATAACTTTTAGATGTGCAGCAGATACAGAAAGAGGAGTTTGCCGGCTGCATAAACAGTAAACAGCATCAATAAGAAGTCATCAAACAAAGCCAACATTAACAAGCTCGTTGTCAGCAAACTTTTTCTTGATGTTACCATGAGGGTTTGTTTATGGTGGTGCTTATGCTTCTGTAATGGTTTGTTAGCATCTGTTGCAATTTGGGGCCCAACGCGCTGGCATGTGTGCTTGTGTGTGTGTTTAATGGCATTTTTGTGTGAGGTGAATATGAGTTCTCACAGTCGTGTATTTGTGTGTTCATCACGCTGAGTTAGGCTGGACTCAAAAGACTCAAATATTTATTTCAGCTTTATCTACAGAGGTAACTTAACAGTGTTTGTACAGCTCAATTACTTGCATTTACTGATTGAAAGACTCCATATCTAAAATCGAAACCATTAAGACATTTTTTAAAGGCGTAATGAAGTTTGCTGTGTTGGTTCAGACAACGGAACCTCAATGTTGTTTTTTTACAATCCTCGTAGCCCTCGGCTAAACTACTGTAGTTTATGCTTTGATGTGACGTGTGTTCCGCACAACGTGACTGGTTGATGCCTTTATTCACAGTGTCAAAGGTCAAAAAAAATCGACCTGGTTAAAAATAATAACGTGTCTTTTTCACTGCGTAACATTTGCATGCCTCTGCTGTGTAAAAGCCTTTAGTGTAGGTCAAATTAAAATGTTGCACTTATGACGCCGCTAAATAAAATTGATTCTCTGAGGGCCATGAATGTCTGTACAAATGTTCATAGCAAGTAATAAAAATTATTAATAATTAATAATTCTATGCAATATTGTAATCTCATCTTTGAAGGTGTTCATTTGTGAAACTTTTCCTTAACTTTCTTGTCATATTTATTTGTTAGGAACCCTGCTTGCTGTTACCAAGGCAACTAATACTCTTCCTGGGTCAGCTATGTTTACCATCCCCAAAAATAACATGCTTAATAAAAAGGATAGATATACTGTATATTTATGTGAAGAATATCTACTCTGTTGAATGCACTGAATATATTCAAGACGTTTTCTGAAGGACTTTCCTTCTCTGCACACGGAATCACATGGAAAGCTTCTTTGACAAATTTGGACTTCAGTGCCTTTCCTGTTGTTTCCACCAAATTTCTGAATAAATGGGCTGCAGTGCTCGATATTAATGGAGGATATCTGCAGAGGAGATGCACAATGGAGTATTTGCACCATGGCTACCAAGCACAGTCTTACTCTACACCACACTCATTTTATGATAAGGGAGATCTACGGCTTGAGATTGGTCCCAGGGCAGACCAGTAGACACTAGCCATAAAAAATACACACGCTATAAAAGAATGGTAATGCGTGTGTGCATGTGTGTGGGTAAAAGACAGGGAGAACACATTTGCGTTGTGTGTGTGTGTGTGTGTGTGTGTGCGCCTGTGTGTATTTACGTAAAAGAACAGCCCTGAGGAGGCCAGAACAATCAACCAGTATCAGCACTTTATGGTGGAGAATACTATATCACCGTGACAACAAAGGCAGTAAAGTGCTCTATGCCGCTGTAAAACATTGTGTGATTCTGCAGTGAGATGATCGTTAGCACAGCTGGTTAATTGCCTGACCACTCCTCTCCTGACACACACATCCACACTCTCACCAACCAAACACCCTACACATGAGTATATAAAGCAATGAGTGTGTGTGTGTGTGCGCTTCAAGACTCAAGGACACACGCTAACAAACATACAAGTACTGTACACGTTCACAAACTATTCCCCAAAGAAGCCATAAAGACGTATGATGGATGAAGGGGAGGTTGTGCAATATAATCAGTCAAGGAGACACGGCAGCGCTCAGATGCTGCTTGTTGTTCCAAGACAAATTCATCACAGTGCAATTAGTTTGCAAGTCTTCAACCCCGCAGTCTCTTTATTACTTTACCGACGCAACCTCACATGCACTGTACCTGTAGTGCTTGTCAATATAGCCTCTGTCCCCATCAGGATTTTTTTGCAGTTAGTGTTGTCACATGAAAGTCGAAAAACCTGCATATGAAAAGGCTGAAGATTTATTTTGTGCACGCCCTTTAAAAGCATCCCTTTATTGTTTTAAAGCTGTACTTGTTAATGTTCTTCATTGATCAATTAACATGAATGAATATTCTTTATGGATCTATTGATTACGTAGTGAAAGGTGTCATTTATATTGACGAAGAAAGTTATCACCCGACTTATCCCGCCTTATCTCTTTAGAATCCTTTAACTCATTGGGTGCGTTCCAATACCCATACTAGTACTCTAGTATGCTAGAAAAATATTGTTGCGTATGTACCAATCCAATAAACCACCTATAATGTCAAAAGTGCAATAAAACCTAATACTCTCAACGTTATGTTGCATTGAAATCTCTTGGCTTTAGTCAAGTGGGCTTCATCATGACCTTACTGATGATGAACTTTTCACCGATAAGCTTCATTCATTTTCATTTAGTTTGCTGTACATTTATTTTTAAATTAATTTCAACATTACCTCTCCTTGGCCAGTGCACTCAATGATCCTTTCAGCCAACATGGCTTCCTATGGCATGTGACCAAACCCTAAGACAACACAGACAAGCACACAGACAAACAAGGGAAAGTACTTCCATATGCCCCTCTGTGCGTAAGCGTGTGTGAGGTCTGATAAAATCAACGTATTCGCAAACAGTAGAATCAGTGTCAGACCCATAAAAGGCATCTGTCAGATAACTTTCTACACTGTGCATGGTTTTCTCATATGTGAGAGAGGGAAGTATCTGTTGTATAAACAGCGCCAGTATCCTGTGACCTATAAATCAGACGCAGTGTTATGTTAACAGTAGCGGATGAGTGAGAGGTGTGTGTGAGGGATCATTTAAATTAACCGTTGTAAAAAGAAATCACATTACCACCCGGTCTTTCATCCATGGCATTCCTTTCTACTCCTCTCGATCCAAGAACACATAGGGAATGAAATCATCCATGTGTTCCCCGCACACATTCTCTAAGATGTCTAAAATTCAGCACATTTTATTTGGAACAAACACATTCGAATAGCAACTTTACCAAGTAATACCATGGCTAACATCTCAATACCAAAATTGATATTACTAAAGGTTTTTTTATACAAAAGAAAGATAACTCCTATTTTGGAAATTGATATAAATGGATATGGATTACTTACCTTGCACGGCAGCTGGATTCTCATGATATCACGAGATCACACGAAAATCCATCTCGTCAATCTTAAACAAAGATGCCCTTTAACTAAAGATGACGCATTACAAGCGGCGACAATGGTATGAAATGGTATACACTTCCTGTCTTCTAAGTGGGTGCGGTCGAATGTATTTATGTTTTATCTTTCATTGACATTAGGTATTTACACAGCAAACAAGCATGATTTAGCATTTCGAAAATGTGTTTGCTAGGGTGTTCGCAAAGTTAACGTTAGCTTAAAAATACGTCTGTGTTGCCAGATCTCGCAGGAATGTGTTGTTGAGACGGACACATCAGACAAATTGGTCTAGTGCAAATTTTTTCCTGTATTGTCCATCTGAAAAATGCCATTTTAGTGTCACAAAGTTCAGAAGATATGTGGCTTGTAAAACATAGGTTCAATATGTACTTTAGTTACCATGGGGAGAAAGAACCGCTCGTATTCTGTACTCATGTTCACTTCTCCCATTGGAGTTAATAGATTCAGGACCTGCCACTCGTCTCCTAAAAAGGCGTGGCAGTGGCCAAACCTGACACGGATACAGGAAATTGACTCTCAGTGTGCCTTCTCCTTTCTAAACCGTCTCTGGCTTCGAGTAATGCTTTTGTGTCCCGCCAGCCAGTGATTGGAACAATCAGCGTCGTCCTTGCCTGTGAGGAGCTACTGGCAGCTTCACGCGTGGTTTAGGTGTGTGTGTGACGACACGGAGAGGCGCCGGTTCGTTTAAAACAACAATGGTGGCTCCTGAAGAGTCTAACGTAGAATAGTATCAGTTATATTTGACCTGGAGAGTATTGCTAACCCTAAGCAAAGAACGCCACTCAAGACTTTTCTCAAAGGAACAGATATTTTTGCTCTTTTCCCCCTCGTCAAAAGTTTCATCGACAGATTGGTTCGTCCAGTCAACTGAGAAGTATGATTTGAATGTGCCTGCCTACTATTTCCCATGACGGCTTCTCAGATGGTTTTGTTTAAACAAAGCATTTGGCGCGCCAGGTTGATAGATTACATATGGACATAGATTCATAAAGCTTCATATTATTACACACCATCTTGAAAGACTAGACTCCCACATCCGTAATGTTTTCGACAGATATTTTAAAGCTTATGTGTCACAACCTCAGACACAGGGTAGGAAGACTGAAATGCACGACACGAGAAACCGATGTAAAGTGCAAAACAAATACTTTACTTGCACAACGATGCTACAAACTCAAAAAGAGGATTTATCACAAATCTCAAGATAAGGCCGGTACACTGGATCACGCCGCAAGGACATAACAAGACGAACTAACACAAGACCAGGGGAGACATGACTATTTAAACATGAGGTGAGTGGGCACAGGTGGAAACAGGGGCGGGGCAGACGCTGACGAAAAGCGGGAAAACACACAAGGAAGTAAAGGGATCAGGAATGAGTGACAAGAGTGACAAAATAAAACAGGAAGCGCAAAGACAGACAGTGACTGACAAGACTGGACGTAAGACACGGTGATTTGATGAATGATTAACATACTAACAATACAATAATAAATTACAACATAAACTTCTTTAACAAATTCTACGAGACATGACATGTTTATTTGTCCGGCAGAGTTTAACGAATGATTTATGTTTAGCTTATTCTTCACACCATGTCAAGGGAAATTATGGGTAAGAGAGGTCGGGTTGGGGAGTGGATTTAACAATATACTTTTCACGTGTTTAATATAAATATGGTTATGTGAAGTCTTGCTAAAGAAAACAGAAAAATAACATTATATTACTAAGGATTGATCTTCAAATAGAGATCAGTACCTCAGTATTTCTCCACTCATCAATCAATCAATTCAACTCAGTCACATGAGCACACAGAATAGTGTGTACGGTAAATTGCAAACACACAGAACTGTGTTACATTAAACATTTTAGTATGTATTTAGTATCTCATCATCCAATTGTTAAGCAACAGGCAGATCTCCTTCAGCTTCTGCGAGTTTACATTCTATGCAGAGGTTGAGGGAAACAATACAATCTTCCATTTTCCTCCTGTCTGTCGCTGTAGACGTGAGTGTGTTTGTCCACGTTAATGTGCAACAGTGTGTATATATTTGTGTGTGTGTGTGTGTGTGTGTCAGCCAGTTTATGGCCAGTCAGCACTAATACAGGCACTCAACGATAATGAGTAATGAAGGGGCATCAATAACAGCCATGAGCGACATATCTGACAGGACAGCTTTTAATAATGGCCACCGTCAGCAGAGGCAGACAGACAGATGGAGAGAGAAAGAAAGAAAGTGATGCAAAGTAGAGATTGAGAAAGAGATGAAGTGGTAAAGGAAGGGAGCAGATAAGAGGGTAGGCGAGCGTTGATAGAGATGGATAAAGAGTAGGGAAGAGCAAAGGAGGGAGAGGTAGGGTAACAAATAGAGACAGAGAGTAGCTGGAGAGAATATGGGATGGAGGCATCAAGGATGATCCTTCCATCCATTTGTCCATTATCATACCCACTTATCCTTAGTGGGTTGCGGGGGCTGGAGCCTAAGCCAGTATGCTTTTGCCGAGAAGCTGGTTACAACGCAGACAGATCACAATATGGCATATTCCAATCTTGGAACCTATCGGCTGTTGGTCTGATGAAGATCTAGCCATCGGACAGTATTTCTGGGGTCCAGTGCATCCAGCAGATATCCGGATAACGGATGTCCGGGCGAAGACTTCCTCTTCCGTGCCCGTGGTCATTTTTTACAGTTTGATTATGTTGTGTTCTTTTATTTGGAAATAGAGACGCATAGAAATCAATTTCATAAAACTTCTCTTCATATTAACTGTATTTATTCGATGATGATATGGTAGCATTGCAAAAGTACTCAGCTGAGGACCATTTCACTGTCCACAGACCACATTTAAGTAGTGACTCTGTCTCACAGATCTCTTGTTTACAACATATTTTATACCCGCCGCCTTTCAGGTATAGTCTTCTCCCATTGGTTGGCTGGGGCCAGGTCCTATTGGCCCCTTGTTGGCACTTAGGCGTGGCCACGCCTCTCAGCGCTTCTCTGCTCCAATCAGATCTTCAGTCACCCTTTTAGGAGGTGTAGTCTTCAGCTTCACAGTTTACAAATATTGCTTCTTATTTCACAATAATTGGCCACTATACTATGCGTAGTCACTTAATTCAATAACATTTTTCATATCACATTTAATACTTCTAAGTGAGGACACAATAAGGCACATTGTAACAGCTTATATATTGATTATTCTCACAATTAGCAACATCAGACGCGAGAATGGAGTTGGATTTGAGAGACTACGTCCATTGCTTAACTCTTGAACCGATATCTGCATATCAATGGCGATAGATAAAAAAAAATAGCTAAAAGCTAACTAGTCATCATACAATAGCCGATGGGTTCTGAGAATGCATTTCCTCACGAATCACAGTATCCTGGAACACGATAAACTTGGTGCAAGATAACTTTAATTTTCAAACTTAAAGTGATGCGGCAACTTTTTTTTGCTTAATTCTTTCAGATAACTTGCATCCATAAACAAACTATTCATTTTCTTCTTTTCTTGTTTTGTTTCCTTCTATTTTTATTTATTTCCTTAACTGACTACAGTGTCTTGTCCCCTCTGGACACTTGATTGATTTCATATTCTGTTTTGATGCACCTGTAATAAACTATTTTAGAGTTATTGGCATATGCTCTGTCCTACTCTCCGTCTCGTCTTCAAATGTATGCGTTAAACTCATTCTCAGAGCACATACAACCTATTATTACATTGAGAATTAGATTGTCATTGAACTAGTGAAGATTATGTGGCATGTTGATAATTATGTTGTAAATATTAAAGGTAGGGAAACCGTTCCAATTTCCTTCACAGAAATGCTTTATAGAAAGCAAAACCAAAAGCAATTAAGACCCTTTGCAGTTCTTCTCTAAAATTGAATTGTCTGAAATACGACACACTCATTATTAGCCTGCTGCTGCACCGTCGCGAGACATTTATATTTTTATACAAATAATTGCGAAATGCAGAAGAAAATGGATAGCACATTTTTAATTCGGCTAGAGCTGTATAATGTTATGTGTGCTGTAATAATAACGAATACCCATGGCCGAGCAAAGTGTCTATTGAATGGTATGTCCATTATTACCTTAATCAAACTGATTTCACACAATTCTGGTTGACAGAGAGATAATTCAGTGGGAAAATAATATGCAGTACGTCTCTTTTCTTAGTGTTTGGTTTCCTACCTTTCATGAAGGATGCCAGTGTCTCTGCAGCAATTTCTTTTGTCTTTCTACACCACCGTCTTTGAACATGAATATGTATTCGATACATGATGCGTTTGTGTGATTGTGCAAGGGTGATAGATGGACAGAGAAAGAAAGAAACAGATCCAGACAGACGGACAGACAGACAGGAACACCGACAGATAAAAGCGCCATCGTCCGTCTTACTTAAAATGTAAATGGTTGTGCTGGGATTGGTTAGGGCTTCGCTGCTAACGAGGCACATTGTGGTGATAGATGGAGCTTTAATTCTGAAAAGGAATTGAACTACAGGCCTGGGAAACATTAGTTAAGCAGCATGACACTCTTCCCATCCATCTGTGCCTCACCACCCTCCCTTTCAGCTCTTCTTTCCGTCCATCCTACCACCTTGGTTTACCATTAGTCAGACACCATGTCCTGCCTCGGCCATCAATCAATTTATTGTTTCCTCCCTCTTTCTCTCCATCCACCACTTTCTCACTTTCAAATTATTTCCTCTACTATTCCCTCCTGTGTTTGTTCCACCAACAGTTTATTACAATTGTGCTAATCTTTCATTTAGAATACATAAATTCAGTTCCAGCTACGCAAGCAGCATTTAGTCCGTCTGTCCACAACTTTGGTCCAGACAGAAATATCTATACATATTCACAGCCACAGAAATGTCTAGTGGTACTCAAGTGATGCACTTAAGTACAGACAGAACTATCTATACAACTAGTGGCTGGAATCCTATTAATTTGCAGTGGTGGAAAGTCACTGAATACATGTGGAAAGTCACTGAGCACATGTACTCAAGTGATGTACTCAAGTATCATTTTTGAGGTAGGCTACATGTACTTTACTATTTGCATTTTATTTAATACTTTATACGCACCCGCTTCGAATGATATCAGCCCATTAAATGGCTGTTGTCAGAGGTTATGCGTCACAGATATGGGTTTGAAAGGGCCGTTGTATTAATTATGTAGCAAAGAAGAAAGTCTGGTGACGAAGTAAGAACTGTTAAAGTCAGCTGGACTCATGACTTTCGCCCGGCGTTTGTGTCCTGTGTGAAACCAAGGTCAGTGTTGAGTTATTTTAACTGACTTAGACCACGTAAGCAAAGATACGCGACGTACATAATTAACAAAATGTTACATTTGTGAGAATAATCAATATATTAGCTGTTACAATGTGCCTTATTTAGAAGTATTAAATGTGATATGAAAAATGTTATTGAATTAAGTGACTACACATAGTATAGTGGTGTAACGGTACGACCAGTACACACGGAGGGAGGGACTCATTAGCACGACTCAGAGACAGAGCGATGATGATGGTAATATACTTTACTGGATAAAGTAGACATACAACAGGACATACAGACATGCAGGGGAAATCCAAGGGCAGAGTCGAGTCACAGAAACAAGGTCGATGCACGGGTAGGTCCTCAGCGTAGCGGCAAAACAGGTAGGGATCAGGCGAAGACGGAGTCAGGAAACGGAAACGAGAACTCAGGAACCAGGATACACGTTGGACCTCTTGACATAAATGTATGAAGACGAACTGGCAACCAGGGATAAAGAATACACAGACTATATACACCAGGAAGTGGGAGATGATAACAAGACACAGGTGGAGACACTAACGAACAGAGTGGAGACACTAATGAACAGAGTGGAGACAGCTGGGGACAGGAAGTAGAAACAAGAGACAAGAGGGAACATACAGTTAACAAAATAAAACAGGAAGTACAAACAACACAAAACATCTAACGAACGGGACGGGACCTGATAAGTGGCCAATTATTGTGAAATAAGAAGCAATATTTGTAAACTGTGAAGCAGAAGACTACACCACCTAAAAGGGTGACAGAAGATCTGATTGGAGCAGAGAAGCGCTGAGAGGCGTGGCCACGCCTAAGTGCCAACAAGGGGCCAATAGGACCTGGCCCCAGCCAACCAATGAGAGAAGACTATACCTGAAAGGCGGCGGGTATAAAATATGTTGTAAACAAGAGATCTGTGAGACAGAGGAACTACTTAAATGTGGTCTGTGGACAGTGAAATGGTTCTCAGCTGAGTACTATGCGTCTCTATTTCCAAATATAAGAACACGACACTTCACATTGCCGTAATAAACCTAGGCCTACTTATTTTAACCCCAACATGATTTCTTCCCAAAAACCTAACAACATAGTTTTGCCGCTGAGACTGACAGTGAAACCTAAGGAAACTGAGACCCTTTAATAACGTTGGGTAGGCACCTCCACGCCTACTGGTGGGTGCAGTTTGCACTTTCTGAAGCATTAGAGTGGTCGCGAAATCAACCGATGACGCCTATTTAGAGCCTGATAACATTTGAAACGGGTGTTGTACTTCCTCTCCACTACATTTCACAGAGATGTTTTCAAATGAAAACACGTGTTTTATATAAAATATTATCCCTTGTTACAGATGAAACTACCAAAAGTATATGAGGTAGTTCAAATAATGTACCGCTTAAATACATCAATAATAATATAATAGTATAACACTGACATTAGCTACTCTGCATTATGAGTACTTTAACTTTTGACGTTTTAAGTGCCTTTTTTTGCTAATATTTCTTTTATTAATTAAACCTTTTCAATGCAGGAGCATTTCTAAACTGTGTTATTTCTACTTTTACACAAGTAAATTATATTTAATAATGCTATGAGTTCAGTGTGAGGTAACCCTGCATCAGTATTCCTTTCATCCTTCCTTTCCTTCCCTCATCCCTCCTTCCCCTCATCTAGCTTTCTTTACCGTCCTCCCGCCCACAGCGTTCACCATTCATCACCCTGCGTCCGACGCTGTTTCATTCTTCCTGTGTGCTTACCTTCTCTCCCTCTTCCCCTGCAACACATTAGTCCTCACACCAGCCATCCATCCAGCCGGTTTGATCCCTCCCACTCCTACACTTTCCTCTTTATCTCATCCTTACATCTCTCTCTCTCTCTCCTGACTGTCCGCAGCGCCACACCCTGCCATCCCAGCCTCTGCGTTACATATTCTTCCCATTCATCAAGTCTCCTGCCTTAAATCAAAAGGCTTGTCCCTTCACCTGTCCTCCTTTACATCCCACTCTCGCAGTTCATCCATTCATCCTCTTTTCTACTATGATGCTGTCATCCTGTTTGCTAGTAAAATGGTTTGTCCACCTTCCTCCACTTATGGTCTTTTCTTTTGTCCTATGCTTCTTTCCTGGGATCCCTTTACCACAAAGCTCTCCCAATATATTTACCTTGCAATTTAGTACTGTATTATGTTGACATTTTTTTTTTTTGATGTTCCAGGTTTAAGCCAACAATCTGTTCTTCTCTGTTTATGCTCAATCCATCTTCCTTTCTTTGCCTCCCTCCCCTGACCCCGCCCTCTCTCGCTCCCTCGCTCCCTCCATCCATCTACCACCCCTCCTCTCCTTAGTGTTACATATGAGCCAGTAGCGATGTAATGATTGGTTTAAACAGGTAGTCTGTATGCATGGACGCTCGCTAAACTATACTGATGTGTGTTTGTGAGTAGCTACCCTCTGCTGTCCTCTGTGTGCATGTGTGTGTGTGTGCGTGTGGGTGTGCTTTATCACATTATCAAGTACCAATATGATGAGTTTGTTCTGCCAGGAATTCAAAGCCAAGTGTGTGTGTGTTTTTGCGTGTGAGAGTTTGGTGGTCCTATTGTCTTCTCCCATGCTTTATCAGTAGTTCATGGCTAATGGTGACACAGTGTGTGTCTGTGCATTGAGTTATTCTTTATCTGACACACATTGTATGTAAATGTGAAATTAAGGGTGACTATATGTGTTTGTGTGTGTGTTTTGAATCTTTAGCAATCTATTCTGTATATTCTCATTCCTTTTACTTTTGAAACAGCGTGGTAGTGTAGTGTGGGCGGCCAGTTTGAATGGGAAGACAGGTATGACCTTTGAAAAGTTTGTGATGAATTTACTGGTCATATTTTTCAGTCAAACCCAGTTGAAGCCATTTATTTCCATTAACGCTCTCTTCAAAGCCACTAAACTCCATTCACTCCAGGTCCAGTAATTTTAGCTCGCAGAACACGGAAGTTCCAGGTTCTGGATCCGCAATTTAGTTTGTGTGACGTTGGTGAATCTGAACTAACCCTTTAAAACGCCAAAGTCACACAATAACACAAACTAACTCACCGATGCAGAACCAGGAACTTCCGTGTTCTGCGAGGTAAGATGTAAAGTGTTTTTGTCAATGGGGTCTGGTGGCTTTGAAGAGAGCATAGATAACAGCTTCAGTAAATATAGCGTGTACTTAAACTGATATTAACTTGTTTTTACGTGGGCCTTTTTTTAGGTGGCTGAAATACGTTTTGCCGCTGCCCCCGTCCAAACTGCGGCGCATGACGACCGCCATCTAATGTAGGTAATATACTGACCATGGATAAGTACCTCATACAAACCCTGTTCAAAACATCTGAACTATCCCTTTAAGTACAGTACTTAAGTAAATGTTCCTAGTTAAATTCCACCAGTGGTGTTTGAGTATGGCAGAGAAAGCGAGCAAAGAGAAAGATTGGGCAGAGAGAAAGGTGCTCTTTAAAAAGGGTACGTGCTTAAATGGAAACAAAAGGGCACACGCATCCCTGACTGCTCTTGTGATGTGTGCATCATGATCGCTGAGTACACAAAATCCACATGTTGCGTTTCAAAATCATTCCTTCATTTCCATCAGTGGAATGAAGGTTCATTCTCGTTCGGTGCCTTGCTGGAGCGTTAACTTTTCCTCTTATTTGGAATAAACAAACTTTAGATGGAAAGCCGTGTGTTGCTCATCCCATCAGCAAGCACCTTGCATGATTCCCTCATCTGCTCTGACCCTGATTGTCTGCCACGACAGCTCCCAACTCCGACACAGCAGCAGCATGAGAAATGATGACATCCCAAACACATGCAGGAGCACTGTCTGCTTCTTATGTGGGCTAAAGGGCACTCTCTCCTCAGAGGACAGTCGGGCAGGGGTCCAACACAAGTCAGCTCCTGTGTGTGCACATCCATGCCTGATTACTCCAGAGCATTATCCATCTTCTACTGTGGGTGTGTTGCTTATGTGTGAACTAAGTTTACAATTTGACATTACGGACCGTCACATATATTCAGAGTGAGGGGAAGAAAAAAGAAAGGCAAACAAGAGAGAGACATAAAGGGGAAAAAGATGAAAAATAAACGGGACTGAGTCTCAGCCCACTTTTATTTTAGAAACCCGAGAGGAAACTGCCTTTTGTTGAACTTGCGGGTAAAATAAATCAAGCTCGAGTTCACAGTTATATGCTCATTTGTTCGAACCACCGCCTACGCACGCCTACACAAACACAGTCACAGAGTGAGTGAGAAAGAGTCAGACTAAGAAAAGACCTTTGATATTTAGCTTTCATCATTTGGGAAACTTCTGCCGTACAGATCTAAAATGGGAAAAAGCGCTGTGTTTTTAGTCAACTACAATTAATCTCAATATAGAATTTGACGTAGTTTGTGATGTGTGTTGTACAATTAGTGGATGTAAGGATTCATATGAACCTAAAAATGAAAGGTAAACTAATTTGTTTAAATAATAATATTTGAAAATAAATGCGTCTCACTTATATTAGGAATATATGTCAGGTGGCATACAGGACACCTAAAGCTTCTTCTGTTTCCATGTGTCCTAAACTAAACCAGACGTGTTGCCTCACTTGATGGTTGTCTGTTGTTGTTTGCTGTTTAACAGTGCCACCTAGAGCTACAGGAAAGTATAACAAACGTGAACCTGTGTTGGAAGTGGATGTACATCCCCTCTTCCTCTGTTTAAACAATCAACATACAGTAGAGTTGGATTTGTTTTGCTTCAAAAGACACAAGGAGAGAGATTGGACTCTGCAAAGCTGTCCCACTGCAAGTGTTTCTGGAAGGGGAAGAAGAGGATTGTGATGTGTGTGAGTGTGTGTACCAAGGTTATAACAGCTCTGAATTTAGCTCCTATTAGTTTTTATTTTATTTTTATTTTTGACTTAACGAGACAATATCATTTCAGTTGAGTTTTTCTTAAATGATTCCATTTTATTTTAGTTTCAGGTTACGATAATAACCCTGGAGTGTACATGTCTTGTGGCTCACGTCCAGCCTTCTATAGTGGTCAAGGATCTGTGTGGCTATCGATTACCAACATTATTCACGATCCACTGTCAAGTCACACACACACACACACACACACACACACACACACAGTCACACATTCATTATTCAATCCAGCGGTACCATAAATCAACATGTAGATCTATACAGCCAGAGACTCAATCCATCATGAATGTATTACACACACCCCAATCTCACACACAGTTTCCCCAGAGTATGCCCAATAAAATAACATTAAGTTTTATGTTTATTCCTTTCCACATTATTAAAAAAAGAGTATTTCAAACCCTCTCCAGGAGTCATTCTTTGCAATATTGAGTTACTCGTTCTGTGTTTCATTTCAGAATTAGTCTTAATCAAACACTGTTTCTGTGTCTTTCAGTGCCGCGGTGAAGTAAGAGCCCACTTGTCCAGAGAGACTAAAGATATAAAGACTAAAGCGAAGACACCCCAGGTGAACAGGGTAGACATTTTAACTACTAGGTATAAAGTGGTGGTCGTCTAGTGGTCTAGTAGTTCAAGGTTGTGAGTTCAACACCAGGCTGCCACCATTGAGCCTCTGAGCAAAGCACTTAACCCTGAGTGGCTGCAGGAGGACTGTCCCTGTAGTTAGTTCACTGTAAGTCGCTCTGGATAAAAGCATCTGCTAAATGATCTGTAATGTAAAGATATCACCATGAAACTGCCCTACTCTATGTCTTACATTAAGACAAACCTTTTTTTGTATTACACACGTTTTCTGAAATGTTATGTTTAAATATGCAAATAAGGCATTATCTAATGCTGACTTTTAGTACATTTTGGAGAAATCTACAGACGCAAATAGACAAAGTTAGCAAAAAATAAACCCCTGATTGTATATTCTAGATCTTTTCTTTACACTAGTCTGAAAGAAGACTAGAAGTTATGGAAGCAAAATAGCCCAAACTCTTAAAATTGACCAGTGCGTAAAAAAAGATGCACTGACTACACACACGCACGATCAAACAAAATCACTCACACATTCAAGCACACAAACACAAAGTAGTGTCAGAATAGAGATGTATATCAGGGCATTCTGTGTGTTGCCTCAGTGTATTAGTGCGATATTGGCTATTTCCTGTTTAGATGGCAAGTCATTTTACCGGTCGACAGAGACACAGATGGCTTGGTCACCTCTAGGTGATGGTCTGTGACTGGCATGATTGCTGTGTGGTCTCTGTTAGTGTGTCTGCCTCTTTCTATTCCACTGCACACATCCCTCATTCACTCTCCATCAGTCTCCTTCCTCTGCGTCTTGACTTTCTACCCGTCTCTGTTGCTCTATCTCTTGGTGCGTGAACAGGAAAAAAGGATGTGAAATATTTTCATAGTTGTCTCGTGTGGAGAATGTTGGGTCAACGGTAAGAGCGAGTGTGCCAAGCAGGAAGTGGTGGGAATAAGTGATGCCTTCTTTTCAAGGTTCAAGGGAATGCAATTGTACATGGATGGAAAGGAGCTGTCAGTCACAAAGGTTAAAACAACAACTTTAAGAAGGTGATCTGAGTGGGGGAATATGACTTGGGAAATGAAACAACATTTGACTAGAATTAGATACAAATACTAATGAGAACATTTATTTCTCAGCACATTTCTACGCTTGTAAAACTCTTGAGAGGAAGTTGGCCTCGCTTGGAAAGTTCATCCTGGTTAAGTAAATAAAATAAATCACTCTTGTGCTCACACGGTCACTGATGAGAACTGGGGGAAGAGAAATAGTCAAATGTTGATGTTTTTACAGGAGCACCACACCTAATACATGTCTGGGCATCGGCATATCCTGATTCACTCTGCTTCTAAAATAATAACATCACTAGCTGCAAAGGAAACATTAGTTATTACATGATCTACCACTGACAAAAGTACAACAGACTTTCCAATCTCACGTGATTATGTTGTGGGGGGTATGCTGACACAAATGCATGCTCAGACACAAGCGTATTCACACTCAAAGAGACAGAGATTTATCAAATTGAAGACTTTATAAAGCACCTTAATCTTGGTTTCAGCTCTTTCTAAATATCATTAAATAATCATGAGAAAACAAGCAACAATTTCTTAAAATGTAAAAAAAAAAAAAGATAAAAAAAAAAAGAAATAAGCAATCGGGACTGTACGTCAGATTTTATTGACATGGGTGTCTTTTAAGAAAAAAGTTTTATAAAGCTAGTAAGTGAACTTTTATCTTACATTTATTTTGTTAAAGCTACTTTGGTCAGTCTATCTTACGTATATTAAAAAGGAATGAAAGAACTATATTTATTTTTGAAAGGTTTTAGTGACGCACCCACAGAGAAGTAGCACACGACAGCAGTTCCCCTTCCACTCTATGGAGCGTTCTAGCCTCTTTCTGCTCGTTGTTTTTTGTTTCAGAGCACAGCATTTTACTGTTTTGAATCACTATCGCTGCTCTCAACAGTGTCATTTCCAGAATCAGCAGGCAGCTGTTTTCAGTAAAACAGCTTTGATAAATCCACTTTAAGCTCCCTGCTCAGCACAAAACAGCAGACAAATTTAGCGACTACTTTGGCAACATAGTGGCACATTTAACAACACGTTCTCACTCCCAACCTGTGGACGCTTGGTCAGGACCCCTTGGCGCCACTTTTCTTACACATCGGATAACCTTTACCATCATTTTTCAACATGCAGGATAGTCCAATATACTTTACTTCAACCTGTTGGTAACATTGTGAATTCAAACAAAACTACTTGTTTAGGTTTGGGAAAAGATCATGGTTTAGTACTAAAACCTCTAATGAAAAATAACAAAAAGTTTGGAATAAAACAGTGCAATCATGAAGGACCTCATGGCTCGTAGTACAAAACTGATTCGGGGAAAAAGGTTTTACAGTGCCTTTAATGCACACATCATAAACCACGTTTTCAATGACCCACTCAAGGCCCCACTGAGAGCACCTATAGACAGTTAGTAAGGAAGGAAGGAAGGGAGGCAGGGAGGGAGGGAGGAAGGGAGGCTGTGTTGTCTACTGTACCGTGTGTTGATAGCCTTGGCAGAATGATGGTTTGAAATATGACCGCTCCGCTTCCTGAGCTTTGTGTCTCTCTAGTGTCAAATTCTTTCCAGCCACCTTTGTCAGTGTTTTTTATTTTTACGAGTTCCCTCCCTCTGTCTGTCTGCCTTTTGGCCCGCTCCGGACATTTTTGTGCTCTCACATCACACGCACACACATCTACTTATCATCATGTACTGCCAGAATGATGAACATGTGTCATCCCCGGCCAGCATCGTTATTGATCACCAGATGTAATGATCACAAGATGCAGATGATAGCGCCACCCTCATTGATTACCAGTGACAGTTAAAAAGCATGGCATAATTCCCATTGATCGCCCGTGAGATTGTGTAAAAAATGGTGTCATCTACATTGATTAGCAATAAAAATATGTGGCAAAGATGTGTCATGGGTCCACAGCGGAGGAGCCCTCTCACACGCACTTCTATTCATCATTTGAATGTGTGTGGCACATGTGCAAACACATGTTTGGAAGGGGAGAGAGAGAGAAAGAGCCCAATGAAACCCACGAGTCTCAATTTAAAATACGACAAAGTATCAATGTTGAAATGTACTGACATACTGCGGAAATCAGCTTATAGTCACTCAGTGTGGAAAAGAGCACAGTGCTGAGGCTTTTCCCACTGGTATCTCTGTAAAGTAGAGTGGAGCAGACCGATGAGAGGTTGAGTTCTCACAATAGTCTCAACACTTCCAGAAACAAAAACATGATTTCTCTGTTTTTTAACCTCGCACTTCTGGAAAGTGAACCCTGGCTGCCACCTGGGGGATTCATAGAGAGTTTATGAGAGTTTAAACGTATTGTCTCACCCTAAAAATACATAGTTAAGCCTGAATAAACATATTAATATCTTTCCTTTAGCTGGCCATATTTAACATTTCAAAAGGGTTTCCATTTGTTGAATCATTACAGGAAATGTCCAATCATCAAAATGTCTTTCGAAAAAGCACATTGGATTGTATGGAACTCTCCCCATTTTTCTACCAAAATCATCGTTTGACACAGACCCAGAGCAGTCGTGTGTCCCTTGGTGACTGGTTACATATTGATCGGAGACTAAAATAGTCTGTTGAACTATTGCTTGAGGGTCCCAACAATGTCACTGCACCAATATGATTTAATGAGCTTCCGCTGGGACAAAGGAGAAATAAAAAAAAAGTAATACAAAAAAAGTCTAAGCTCTATTTCATCATCTTTGTAATAAAGGCTAGACTGATTTTTTTATTTTTTTAAACATTTATAAAAGATCCCTTTCACCACTTAGCTTGGTGAACTGGAAGAGCACCTTCAAAGTTCATATCTCCTAAAAGTGCTGAAGATCCTGAACTTGACACAGATGTTTTGTGCATCTAAAGGACATAAGACATTTACATAAACATCAGATGTACCTTTTAAAAAGCATGAACCTAAAATGAAGGGCTTGTACAGCAACAATGTTGAACCTGGCTCAACTTTTGCTGCAACGCAACACAACACCCTCTGGCAACACATTGTGTAGGCCCATCAAATATGTGTTCACTGTAGTGCTAGTAGATAACTTTGTAATAAAAACGACGCACAGTATTGTGTTATTAAAAGACCAGTTTGTACGATTAACGGGGATTTATTGGCCCGCCTGTTCTCCGACATGCCAGTTCTCCGACATGCTTGGAAAGGCAGGGGCGAGTCGAGGGATATAACCACATAGCTAGATGTCAGTAAATCCTACACACTGCTAATTTAATTGTTTTAAAAGTGACATAGTCTCGCTTTAATTTACCTTGCAAACTGATATAGAACAGTGGTTAATGGACACCTGCTAGCCACTGAGATATACTTTCGATAAGAAATGTAACTGACCAGAAATTCAAAGTTTGTCAAATGATAGAGATCTGTGTGACGCCAAGACAATGATTTCCTTATTGGAGAAAAGAAATCAGGTACATACAGTTATGTTCACATTGTTACCTCCACCGAGGAGTTTCTGTTTTCGATTGTTTGTCTTTTTGTCAGCAGGATTACAGAAACATTACGTGCCCGATTTTTATGAAATTTGGTGCAAGTGTGGAGCATGGGCCAAAGACAAACCCATTACATTTTGGAGTGGATCTGAATCACGGGGCATATACAATTATTTTCACCTTCGTCAATATTGTGAGATAGGGCATTTGGCCTCTGCGGAGGTTTGTGCTCTCCAAGTGCCCCTTTACTTTTATTGTGGAACCATTCTCCCTTTTGTCCTCCAGTGGCAGACCTGAGTCATTACTGTTTACTCTAACTGAATCCATTTTGTTTTGTGAATCACACACACACACACACACACTGTGCTATACCCTGTAGATTATTAATATTTTATTGTGTTCCAGTACCCCTCTCTTTATTCCTTACATTCGTTCTTCATTCACCTCTTCCGTGACGGGTAGACTCGATTTCTCCCTCCTCTCTTCCCCACTTCCCCTATCTTTGTGATTTATACGTCGACGGTGTGTTTGCCCCCACTACCTTGATGAGTGCTCAACCACACATGCACACACACACATAGATGGATGAGCTGCTGATAGCTAAACCAGCCAGACTTCACTGTGAATTGTAATCACCTTCAATCTGTGGCTCTGAATCCCTGCCCAGTTCTTATGTCCGTGTGTGTGTGTGTGTGTTTGTGTGTGTGTGTGTGTGTCAGGAAGCTCTGCTCTGCCTCACTAAGTCATGTGTGATTATCTTTCATGACTAGCATGAAGTGATGGAGCAGTGTATAGTTTGTTCCCTGAAGGGCTGTATGTGTGTGTGTGTGTGTGTGTGTGTGTGTTTGTGTGTGTATCACTGTGCCTGCTAATTATTCTCTCGGCCCCCTGGTGTTTGACCTGTCGAGGTTTCATGTGCGCTGGAATATTATTCTATTTCCATTGCTGTCACATCGTCAATGGCAAAGTGTGTGAATAACGGGTTGGTCTAGCAGACACTGAGGTAGCAGGGGAGGACTCTGGAAATATAAATCTCAGAGAGGAGAGGTAGAGAGAGGACGTTTGAGGGAATATATCTGAAGTTCTCAACAGAAACCTATTCTTCTACACCAGAAAAAAAAATGGCTTTCGAGCTAAATTAACTTTTCTTTTTTGAAAAGGCCATTTTCTCCCCAACATAGACCTTAAAAATTCAAAGCCAATGAGAAAATGCCAGAGGAAAGCAAAAGCCCTTCTATTGTGAAAAAGTGTGAGCAATCGGAGGAATATAATAAGACTCTGAACCTTGAGTCAAAGACGTTCAGGCCGCAGACAACAATGACATGATTGACAACAATTGTCTGAGCTGTGGCTATTTAGCGCTGGCTCTGTGATGCAATGAACTCTCCCCAACACTAGAGGAAACTGAACAATTCAGACACAAGAGCATTTTGAGGACTTCAAATGCCACCTGAAACTTAATTTTAGATAAAACTTGAAATAAGAATCTGCCTTCAAAATCCAGTCCTTTTCTAGACCCTGCATAGGTCAGTGCAGTGCAAGAAAGAATATTAATGATAGAAATCTATAACACCTGCACATGATATTGAACTTCTCACTGGTCTAATAACCACACGTGTTCATGGTCATTGGCTTCATCTCAATGAAAGTGTATACTGTGACAGAGATTTTTTTGTGTTGATACATTACTCTAAGAACCCAGCTTAACTAGTATTTGTCCTAGTTTATAACTGCAGTAAACACTGCACTGACGGGGATGTCTTTGATGTTTAAAATTAAAAATCTTATGGAAATCTTGCAAAAACTAACCTCAAAGCACCTCCAACTTATTATTCATATATCCAATACCTCATTAAGGTGTATTATCATCAAGTCGGATGGAGTATAGCTGATGACAGATGACTTTGCCTTTGAGATACCAAAGTCCAGCCCTTTAGCTCACGTCAAGTCTCCAATCTGATTTGATCTTGTGGTCATCAAAGGCATGATTTTAGTATGGTCTGCTATAATTAAGGACTAGAACGTAATCATTGTGCTATGTTGATGTTTTGTTGGGATATAGGAATGAACATGAGCCATGCACAAAGGCAAAAACAAAAATGTGTGTTTTTGGAATTGAAGAGAATGAGATGTGATGACGAAAGAAAAAAAAAAAAAGGATTCCCAAAGATGAGAAGGTGACTATGCTGTATGAAAAGCCCTCCGGACAGAAAAAAAACAAAACACAGCTAAGGAAAGAATGAAGTTGTAAAATGTGTCTGGATATAAGAAGAAGAGTGTGGCGTATAATATGGGCCGATACTGCCCCCTGCTGCGGAAAGCACAAACATCATGTCTCTGAAAACAGCTTTTTTTTTGTGTCTGTCCTCTCTTAAAAACATGAACATTGAATCAGTTTACAGAATCATGCAGGGAGCAGTAGTTTGCATACGAAAGCACAACACAAGCCAGAGGATATACATACATATCAGTATGCACATTCAGCTGTTTTATGCATATGCATCAGGCATTGATAATCAAGTTTATTAGCTATATGTGTCATTAATGAACACGAATAATACAATTTGGGTAAATGCCTCAAGTCAGAAAGACTATATACAATTACATCCAGTATATCGTCTTATCTACTAACTTGTGGTACAATCTTTTATGTTTTTACTGCCTCACACCATGACCCCTGTGGTGAAAGACACAACCACGACAGCGCTCAAAATCCCCATAGCGACCCCAGAAACGGCAGCGTTAGGGCGGGTGCCGCTGTTGAAGGTCTTGTCGTGAACATTTGTCATGATGTAGAGCGCTCCTGCGTAGGCCTCCTCGCAGGCCGGCTGGATCTGCTCCTCTGGTAGCAAGTGGCTGAACTCCCCTGCAGGATCATTAAGTGACAGCAAAGTATTACCGAGTAAAAGCCTCTGCATCATTGGTGATGGCTGATGTTTGGCTCTGTAGAGTACATGTGACCAAAGTGCAGCTCACCTTTGTCCCTCAGCTCAAAGGTGTAAGAGAAGGGGATGCCAATGAGACGAGCCCAGTCGCGGCTCGAGCCGGAGTTTGGATCTGAAGGTCAAAGAGGGAGAGCGTCTTAATCTTAATCCATCAAGAAGACTACGTCACATTTTCTTTCCAATTCTACTCCATCATTCACCACGTCCTCTGATGCTATGAATATTGATTAAAAATGGAGTCTACAGGATTAACAAAGCTTTAAAAATCATAATGAAGCGAGTCGAAGGTGAAGCAATAAGGGCAGACATACAAATCACCGTCAACTCGTCAACATCGAAGGTAGACGATGCATTGTATCCCCTTTCATTCACAACGACACACAAGGCGATAATGAAATTCAACCTCTGGCCTAATTTGCCTCAGTCTTTTTTTTTTTTGTCTGTTAAGTATAAGATTAAGTGTTAGTTTTTCAGGAAAGGAAATGAAAGGTCAGGTCATTATGAGTCTTACAGAGGATTTGTGGAGATGTTCCCACAGTGTAGCCCATTCCATGTATCTTCTTCATCTCCGCTGCCGCTGCCTCACCGACTGCAACCTGCACAGTTCACCAAACAGTTTCTTTTGAGTAAACCAAGCGCCCTTACTCTCTATCAAAGACAATCTTACAAGGTTAAAGTAGGTGAAAAGTGGTACTACTAAGCAAACAAATGTCTACTGAAGTGTTTCAGCAATGCAGTATGCGCATGCAAGTCATACTGTGAAATAAAAAGTGTAAATGGTTGGCTTCATAAACCTTGAGCCGTTGATGTCTGTTCTTTAAAGCTGTGTATCTTTTATCTAAAGGTATACTGCTCACATCCCTGTAATATAGAGCACACACACACGCACACGCACACACACACACACACTCACCAGTTCATTGTAGTTGGGTGCAGAGATCTGAGGGTGGCCATATGGCAAGAGTAGAAGTTGTCCAGCAGAGTGGATGGTGAGGAAACACAGAGTCTGCTTAACCATCCTACCTAGATACAGACAAAATGAACTTGTGATTGATATCAAGATGACATAACAACATTCACTTCTTAAAGGCACAAAGTAATGATGAACTAATAAATGTTTTTAAGCACGTGCACGCTTATTTCACGACTTGCATTTATTCATGGTTTCATTCATTTTATGATGAACTCAGGGACATTATGTACAATCTCTTAGTAAAACTCTCCATCTATATCGATGATGAACATACCTCCATAATAATAATAAAGTTTTTTTTTTAATGTAGAATAGATAGTTACCGACAAAGTCCATCACAGCTTTAGCCTCTGGCTCTGACCCTGCTGCTTTCCCACAGTAAGTGTTTGAACAACTGTCAAGTGACACACCAACCGCTAAACAGAAGAAAAACAATCCTGTACATCAACACAAAACTTGTGATAAGATATGACTGATTTTACAAAGCATTGTCAGGTTAAAGTTTTAAACATGCTTTCTTTAGTCAAAAATAATGATCAATTGTGAATTCCTAGACAAAGGCTCATGGAAACCAACACTTTAAGTGTCAGAGGACGTGAGCAATGTCATGTGGACTGACACAATAATATTTAACGGAACTAAAAAGAGTAGATTTCATGTCAGTAGCAATTAACTTGATTTGGGAGTGCTCAGTGGTTGACACATTTTTGAATACAGCAGCCTGACATGACAACATATAGCACTGAAATGAGCTTTTCAGCTGCAATAACCTTTTGGCTCACAAACTGTACATTTTTTTATGTGATTTAAACTGTTTTGAAATGATTTTATTTATTTTTTGTTTGTTGAAAAAAAAAATGACACATGCTCGTAAAAACAATTGGTTTAGTCTCTGTGTTGTTTCCAGCACATTCTGTCTGTTTGGGTTTATGACATTTTTTTTATACGACCAATAGAAGTCAGAAATGTTCAAATCCTAAGAGCTTGGAATCACTATTAGCTCGAGGCAAATGAAGGCTAATTAGTCATGTTGTGATTCTTCAAAGCATGCAACTCACTTCCCCAGTTGGCATTAAAATTTCTATTGAGGTCAACACCATAGCAGCTACTGTTCGGAGGAGGGGTTGAACGAGACTTTCTCCAAAGTCGAGTCTACAGGGAGACGACACACAGACACAGGTGCAGAGGTCAGATAGTATGTTAGTTAGATTGTGAATGAAATGTGAAGTCCCCCAGGTGCAGTATAGTCACATCTTTGACACAAAGTAAGCACAATCCTACCACTAAGATGGGGATGAGTGTCACAACAGTGAAGACGTTTTGAGTAGAACAACAGAACAGAACTGAATGAACTGAAATGTGATTCAGGATCGCACTCACGCTCTCATTGGCCCACGTGAATATGTATCCATCCACATTGACCACAGGAGTAACGTAGACGTCGATGTTCTGCAGCATCTGCTCCAGCTTCTTATTGGTTTTATAGGACTGCACGATCTGAAAAAAAAAAAAGTCTCGCATGTCAAAGTGGCTCATGAATATGGGTGAATATGTTGATCCTTGAAATGATGTCTGAGTGTACGAACCTCTTTGACAAACCACTGGCAGAATGCAGGAGCGATCCACTCCCGTGCATGGATACCACAGTCCACCCATATCACCTTCTTCTCTCTGCCCTCTGGGTTTTCTAGTCCTAACTGGAGACACACAACATGACCCGCTTTGGTTGAATTAAAAAAAATATTGTCTAAGTAACTGTGGTGCCTTTTATAATTACCATAGGGAATTGAATATAAGTTAAGTGGATTTGTAGCCTTTCTCTTACCATATTGTTTGAGATATTGCCCTTCCAAGTAGAAGGTAAAAAAACACCCAAAAACATTGTTTCAAAAGGCATTTGAGGAAATGTTTAAAAATAAGGAACTAACGTAGAAGCAGGTGAGCCAGCTTGAGTGAATGTTAACATTAAAACATTTTATATCCACTTATTATGTGCAGGGGCTCTATTGGGATTGACTGCTGGTTAGTATATAATGATTAAATAAGACTATATAAGATTGGTTTCCCATCTTTAGGACCACAGGGTTGGACAGGGGCCCCTGAGTTGTTTTACCTCCTGATTAAGTTGTTAAGTTAAGTTGTTGCTGTGGTCTCTGGTCTAGAGTTCATTATGTCCTGTATTTTCCATGGGCAGGAAAGTATTCTATTTTTACCGGAGCTTTGTATGTATGAGTGGATCTTGTGCAATATTTAATGAGAAAATGAGTTGAAACTTTTTGGTTCAGCACACACATTTTTACTACCTAATCACTGGGATAGTTTGTGTTATTTCAAGCATAAATAGTGACACTTTGTGTAATAGCCTTTGTCACAAGAAGCATAAATAATAATGACTACAGTTCATATGCAGTTCATATTCAGTTCAGACGGAGGCCCGAGAGGCAAGTGAGGAAAAAATATTCTGGCGATAGATTTCAATCGAGTCTGATTTAAATTATTTTCTGTCCTTTGTTTATGACTTAAGAACAGGTCAAAAGGAGATGTTTTGCCAGGATAATCTTTCTACGTTTTTTTTTTTTTTTCATCTGTGAAAACAGGTGAAAAGAATTAACTTTTGACAGGTGAAAAAAATGTTGTTGTCAGGATAATTTCGGTGCAGTGCACCACTACCCCATCTTTAAAATAGGAGTAAAGGCATTCATGATTTCTTCCAAGTGAGTTTTGAAAAACTTTTGACACTGAAAATGTTCCTGGCAAAACCTTTTAATTCAACTATTCTTAAACACAGGAAAGAAAACTCAAACTTCCAGAATGGATCACCAGAATCTTGCCTCTCAGGACTTCTGTAAATTCAACATGTGAATGATTCAGTTATGTTAATGTTATAGTGACTGTGTTGAATACCTTCAGCAGTGTGATATTTCTTCCTTCATAAGTTTGTCCGTAGACAGCGGAGGAGACCAGCTCTGGATTCCCTCGCTCCACATCTTCCATCCACCTGTATATCTGTAATCAGAATTTATGTGTCATAATTCATTCTGATAAGGATTTTTATAGTTTTCTTTGCTCAAGGGCCATCTGTAATCTACAAAGATGAAAGTGCAAATCATAGGGAAGAAACATTGTAAAATAACATGGTAAAATAATAATATTTATTTCTAATAAAATACCATCTGGTTATATAGGGCTCTAAATAGACTCTGACCTCATCCATGGGGTGATATTTGGTGTAGTCATAAATCCGTGTTGATTCCAAACCCTCCTTTAAACTGTAAATTAAAAAGATGAATAGGATTATGACTACATGTTTGTTTGCATTGTTTTAAAAATAAATGATATATATAGCACATGGGGTAGTGGTGTACTTCAGCATCTTGTTGCCGAAATGGCTATTACAACAACAAACGCTTGATCCTGATTTTTTTTTTTTAAAATCATCCGACAACTTTTTTTAACCACCTGTTTCACAGATGGAAAAAAGTAACTTTGTAAAAATATCCTGGCAAAACTTTTTTCCCCACCTGTTTCACAGAAAAAAACCTAATTAAGGAACTTAGAACGAATTTTCCATCTGTTTTAAGTCATTAACATTAGATAAATTTAGATCAGACTTAGAAAATGAATCACCAAAATGTTCCTTCCTTCACTTAATTCATTAATGACATTAATGACATAATCACCGGGCTTCCGTAGTAAGTGGACACAATTGCAACAAAAGTTGATTTGAATCTGAACGGTGTCCCTTTAGCTTCATGAATGCCTGAATGTATGTAATTCACAAACTACACCGCTAAACAAAGTTACACTTTCTCACCTGTTAGAAGTCTTTAAAATCAGCAGGAACAAACCAAGTACCCATAATGTACGTGTCTTTTTCTCCATTTTCCCCCAGTTTCTTACTTATAATTCTACTCTCTGCTCACTCAGCGTTGTTACTTCCTACTCCTGCAGCACTAACTAACTCTACTTTCAGTCACTTTTCCGAGCAGTGGTGTTTTTTTTATTATCCAGGTGACAGAAAGAAGGTCAGAGAAAGTCATAAATTTGTTATATATTAACATTGATGAAGTGCCACTAAAATTATACAACAGCTGATATCGCAGGGAAGTAGAACATCTGCTGTCTTCTACATGTGTCTACATCTTTATGCTTCTCCAAAAACATTTAACATTACAAAGCAGAAAGCAGGCAGTACATGATAGTACCAATCCGGAGCTAAACTACAGGTTGTGCAGTGAGCCTGTGTTTAGCAGCGATAGACCTAGAAAGCTATGCCTCTCCTGCTGCATTCTGCACCATCAGGAGTTGCTGAATAAATGTGCCATTCATCCCTGAGCTGTCCTGTGTGTGTGTGTGTGTGTGTTGTTGTTGTTGTTGCCCTCCGTTTGGTCTCACGTGGATAATGTAATTGACAGCAGGCTCTCATTCAGGCCAGTATAGGCGCAGGCAAAGGGTGGACGGACACAACAAGTAAAGATAGTGCCTGGAGTTTTAGTCTTCGACATTTGCAAATGAAGACATTTCAGGTTGAAAGTATTTCGATTTTGTGAGCATTCAAGAGGAGGAGGTGTGTTTGCTTTGGGATTTTATCAGGGAGGATATATTTTGATCGTTGCAAACTTTCGGAAAGGGCCAATGGGTGCCAAGTTTACCATCTGCTGCTGTCAGTACTATCTGAAACACAACAGGGAAGAGAAGAATGCTATTTTGCGGTGAGACAAACACCCGACAGACGTGATGACAACCCGCAAGCATCTAATCCTGCTTTTAAACCAGCTATTCCCTCTTCTTCTTCTCCCTTCTCTCCAGTATGCGCACCACTACAATTTGCAGACAGCCAGTGCTGTTATCCAGTGAGTCCAGCGACAGCGACACAGAGGAGGAGAGCCTTTTCGGGCCGTGGCCTACAAGAAGGAAGTCGCAGAACAACCAGGCGAGCCAGAGGAGCACTGTGGATCCGTGGCCCGACACAAACAAACCCTGTGAGTCTCCCATCAGGAGAGGGTCGGACACAGAGCTACAGGCTTTCATCAGCATGAGAGACCAGGCTGACAAGGCTACAGAGGTGAGAGGAAGCGTGTTGTTGCATATGAAATGTGCAATGCGAGAGGGAATTAACACACGTATACACATCAGACAAAATCAGCAGCATATCTGGTCATATCTGTATTTAAAAAAAAAGAGAGAAGAATCAGTTATTTATGGATTTTTTTTAACAGTGAAATCCCAGAAAATAAAACTTGAAGAATTAAATCTTTACAGGAGACACATTTTCCAGCGTAATTTCATTATTTAGATTCACCACCACGCTAAGAGCTAAAGGCTCTTGAGAATAGGTGTGATGTGATGTTTATTGTACATTTTTGAATAAAATTGAGTTTAAGATTAAGCTGAAGCTACAGTCTACTAGAAAATACAGCTTTCACCATCCAAGGTATGAATCAGTTTCCTCTGTTCTGTTTGAAATGACATTCTTTGAAATAATCACCCTTTTTTAGGTGATCTGATGTCTGGAAATGGATGTTTTCAAATGCGTAAAAGTGTGAATAACAAATGTCAACGGGGAGCTTTAAAGTAACTGTTCAGCATAGAGTGTAGACACCACTTATATATCTGTACACGGGCTGTACACAATCATGGATGTACATAATATAATAATGGGATGCTGAAAATGCCGCAAATGTCCCATTTTTACACCTAAAAGCCAGTTATATCAGTTTGATTGTTTGAGTCTCATTTAAAATGACCATATATGATATTGGCAACATGATTATCTACGAAAATGCAAAAAAAACATTTTTTAGACGCTTTTAAAAAAACTCCACACATGTACTAGTGCCAGGAGGTACGACAGTAATTCAGTAAGTCTACTTTTCCTTATCTGTTTTACTGTTCCAGCTCTCTAATGTAATTATACAATCAGGGGAGAGGACACAAAGGGATGGCTCTCAAAGAACCCTTTTATACTCACTTCCATGAACTTGACCTTGATTCCAAAAATCCCGTTATTTTTAAAATATCACATCGTTAGATCAGGATCCACAAATCAGGAGGGAAAGTGAGCCAGAAGAAAGTGCACTGCCCCCCCCCCACTGCCCGCCCACACACACACACACACACACACACACACACACACACACACACACACACACACACACACACAGACACAGACACAGATAAAAGACATGGAACTTTATTCACTCATTCAATCAGTGACCCAAAACTTCTCACACGGTCACTAGCTGTAGGTTGTTTGTTAGAGAGTGAATAGGTTAGACACACAGTAACTTTCTGTGTGTGTGTGTGTGCGTGTGTGTGTGTGCGATGATGTTGGGTTGGGTTATCTTTGAAGGATGATCCCCGCAGTACATACCTTACCATACCTTCCTACATACATTACTCTGTAGATGGAACACTTTGGGAGCATCACTAAGTCACTTTTTCCCTCAAAATGTCAGGATCTCACAGTAAAGCGGAGCGACTGCAGTCTCTGAGCAGAGAGGTTGAGTTTAGTGAACATGTGACTGGCAGTCTTCGTGTCGAGAACAGCAGGCGGCAGGACACAGTGGGCACATTGTGGTTAATAAAGGAAATTCCTTAATGGAGATGTAGGCCAACAGCCTGGCTGGCAATTCAAAGAGAATATTCACTGAACCATTACACTCATGTCGTGAGACTGTTTTTAATATTAGGCCAAACAAGCTGAGAATGGGTCTGTTACATTAAAAAGAAATTCAGCACTGGGACAAAAAGTAGCCCAGTAAATAAAGTAGAACATGCCGATCTGTAAAAGTTACAGATCAGATTATGTTTCTTGTTTTAGTAAAAAATTGTGTTTCAAACATTACTAGTTAGTTTGTTTGGCCTTTTCCACAGCAGACATTTTGACTTTGAAGAAAAGTACAGGTGTTGCAAATTACATTAACAATGGCTGTGTTCTATTCAAGTGGCCCAGTGACAGTGTGACGCACAAGAACAGGACCCTGGTATTTCACAGATGAAAAAAAGACAAACTTACAAAGACTATCCTTGCAAAAGTTTTTTTTTTCCTCTTCTTAAGTCATAAACAAAAGAGAGAAAACAATTACAGAACAACATTTTTTCTCGTATGAAAAAGATATGAATATTATCTTTCACTTGCGTCGAGTAACATTTTTAAACCACTATCAGTCCTGATCACATTTACCAAATGTTAATTATTTTACAGAATTTTAACCCTAGAAATTTGTTTTTGATGAAAAAAAACAAACAAACAAACATGTAAAAATTATTATTATATATGCTATGTGGATTTCTTTTCACAATCTGGGTTATGTCAATGATTAACAACACTTTTGATGCATTTTTAGTTTTTGTACAGGAAACCAGGAAATAATATTTGCCCCATATGTAAAAAATGACAAAATCTGGTGGAAAAAAAAGAAGAAAAACCACAATTTCAAAGCTACGGCAAATTGCAAATGAGAAAAGTGTGACTCTCCTACCCTGAAAGGTGAAACCAAACTAAAGGGAGGGTCAGAGAGATGTCAGTAAAGCTCAGTCTACTGTCCATGCTGAAGAGGTAACCAGGCAACATAAGTTACAACACGTGTGTGGATGGACTGTAGGGCCTTTCAGCAGCAGGTAACCATCATGGAACCAAATGTCTCGTCTCACGATGGCTAAAAAACTGCTTTATCCACCACTGTCCTCGTAAGTAAAAAAAAACAAAAAACGTCTGATTGTATCATATGTGTGCTTATAGGAATGGGAGAAGCTGAATTATGACATACACACGTTACGCTACGCCAGACGAGAAGTCCGATCTCGATGGAAGAAAATCCTGCTGCTGCTCGGTGAGAAACTCTGACCTGCTACATGCTGTTGTGCTCTGTTGTCTGTATGTGATCTCCCGTTCATCTCTCTGCAGGTTACCAGTGCGAGGTGGACGCCTTGCTGTGTGTGAACAGACAGAACCGCTTCAGTCTGGATCAGGAGCATCTTAACAAAGCCACCGAGCTGTTGAAACAGCTGCTGGACCACACCTCTCTGTTTCCTCCACAAACAGAACACCAGAACAGATACCTCTGTGTCATGGTACACACACACACACACACACACACGTACTTTCACCTCTTTGTTTGTTCCTTTCTCTTCCCTTCCCGTCCTCTTCTTTGTTTAGTCTTTTTTTTTTTTTTTTCCGCTTCATCTCTTCCTCCATCTGCCAACCTGTTTCACCTGTTTCATTTATTTTCCTGCTCCTCATCTGCCTCCATCTTTCCCTCAGGACCGCCTGGTGTCGCTGGACAGTGCTGAGGACTTTGTCAGACTGGCCAGAGAGAAATATCCTCAGAAAGTGGGCTGAGAGACAGTGAAGACACAAGAAGTCTTAAAGGCTGGGAGAGAGGGTAAAGAAAGATGTTGAAACACTGTACAAGTAATACATTTCTACCACACTCTAACATTCATTTAAATGTAGAGCAAAATGTAATTCTAATGGAAAATAAAAGTACCTTCTCTTTGACATGTCCTGTTAGAATAAATGTTATTCCACTGTGTATTGGTAAGTTGGACATGTGTTGTTCAGACCATGCACTTTGTAATGCTGTATGCAAAAGCTGTGTTTTTAATTTATTCGTTTTCTTTTAAAAGTAGAAGTTTCACCCTTCCAGCGTTTCTGTCCACTGGTACACTGTTTCTCGGATCAACATTCTCTCAGATTTTAAAGTCAGAAATTTGAGAGAGAAAGATCAGAAACTTCTCTGAGATTAAAGTCACAAATTTACGAGAACCACATCGCTTCACTTTGCAAGGTTGGATCCACCTCATCACACCAGACGCCCCTTGCCATGTATTATACCTAATCAAATTATACTTTGCAATCACATTTAGCATAAGGAAATACTCGTGATTTCAGCCCAGAATCAGCGTATTATCATAAGCATCTGGACTTTGAAGAGACATTGGCCTGATTTGGGCCTATTCAGAAGAAAACAACGTCCTGATTTGGATGAGGTGATAGCTTTTGTGCATCAGGAACTTCAACGTGATGGACAGATAAATGATATCACCCTGTTCTATACTGTTGCTCCTCCTCACTAACATGAGTGTGTGGCATTCCCTGTTTACCTGTTTTTTTTCTGTTTACTGTGGAGTGATGAGGTTCATCCAGCCTTACAAAGTGAAGCGATGTTGTTCGGCGACAAAAAACTCTGCACTATTTCCGCCGAGTTCTTTTCTTGTACATTTTTTTATTTTATCTCAGAGAATTTCAGACTTTCTTTTATTGCAAATGCATGCCTTTAAAAATCCATTTTTGATTTTTGTTTCTCATAAATGAGTGAGTTTCTTCTCATAATATTTCCTCTCTTCATCTCAAAGAACATCCAAGTTTTTCTTATGTAAATCTACGACTTTAATCTTATTATCCCCCCCGTCGGGCCCCTTTTTTCAAAAGTTTGTTTTGCCTATGGCCCTAATATGCCATTGTACAAAGATGTTTTCACTGTCTATATTAAATATTAGACAATTCATTTAAATGCCTTCCTTTATCTCAGCACAAACATCTTTAAATGTTAGTTACCTGACAATACTGATGATAAAACTGTGTATTTTCAGTGATATTGGGTTTTTTTTGCTCACCTTGTCACTAATAAAGTATATTTGATCAGTCCAGCCCCTGGACGTGCTCAGTCAGTTAGTAGTGTAATTGGTACAGTCCACCACTGTGTGAGCTGCACCAAAAGGTGGCAGCATATACTCTAGTCACGCTTCAGTGGGTCATTTTTTTTTTTTACTTATTTGGAAACGTCTGTATCACAGATGGGGTAAAGCTTGATCAAACTATTCTTGTGAAGTTGTTTAATTTCTTCTTTCATTTATTGTTGAAACAATAATGTGGAACAATGAAGAATATAGTTATCACATTAATGCACACAGAAGAAAAAGAACATGGTGCACAGTGTCAGTAATGCAGCCTATCCATAGGAAATGAAACTTCCCTTTCTTCATTTTCTGAACTTCCCTTTCTTCATAATTTGCGCAGCATATAGATGATGTCTCATCTTAGCTTTTGAATAACTATCAGGAGTTGAATACTTTGTGCTATCTTCAGGTTCTTCAAGAGTGTGTGACAGTCTTCTTCATGCAGTTGAAGATTGTGGTATGTCGTACACACATTCATGCTTGCGCACGCACATGCACACAGAAAGAGAGAGTTCACGTCTGACCCAGATATTGTTCTCTCCAAGGCTGCTTCCCCAAGTTTGGGAAACAGATGTGGAACTAAAAGAGAGAGGGGGGGGGGCGCTGGGGGAGGGGAGCAATATCTGAAGTGGACCAATGATCTGGCAGCACTGAAAGGCATTGTGCTGCTTGCACCTTTTTCTCATTATACCATTATTATATTGTGTGTGTGTGCGTGTGTGTGTGTGTCTGTGTGTGTGTCTGTGCGTGTGTGTGTGTGTGTGTCTGTGTGTGTGTGTGTGTCTGTGTGTGTG
>CALSBV010011748.1:5968870-6018874 GCA_943590825.1 Bovichtus diacanthus
CACACACACACACACACACACACACACACACACACACACACACAGACATGACAAATACTGGGCTTCCACCAATATGAGCTCATTGAAAAACAGCTGCTATTTGCTCACAAAGGTCAAATGAGGGGGAAAGCCTCGTATGTCTAACTGCCTGTCTCCTTATCTGTTCTTATATTTAAGTCTACAGACTGTTAAGTCTGTATCTCAGTATCACTCCCTTTTTCTGTCTGTCTTTCTGACTTTAGTTAAAGAATAATTCAGGCTAAGTACAACTTTGATCTTACCTTGGTAGTTTCCAACCTGGGGTTTTGTCTAAAAACTGTATTATAAATAATTATATTATTTATGATGGCTTGTGTGTGTGTGGTGTGTGTGTGTGTGTGTGTGTGTGTGTGTGTGTTTTTCAGTTTTTTCCTCATTTACCTAATTTTACCAATTTTATCAATGTTGCCGCATTCCCAGATCCCAGAAGGAACTTGGCGAGTACAGTGTAATTACTATATAGATAGGATGGCCAAAACAAATAATGCCGACATTGTATTAAACAAGGATGATCTTTTATTATATATATTTAGATTGTACTGTACACTACCTGCTCAGCACCAGACAACGTTATTGACTAGCTGGTAAACATAGTGAAGCATTTTGCAGCTAAAAAAGTCAAATAGTTCTCCCAGGTGTGTGTGTGTAGACCAAAGCAGGTTTAAACAAGTGACCATGTTACAATGGCATCACACCAGCTGCGACGTCAAATCGGGGCATAAAGGGGGGGGGGGGGGGGGCAATGATCCTTTCCCCACTTCCTATCCCCCTACTTGCTTTGACTACACCCATCTTCAAACTCTGCCTTCATTGTGATCTCAGCTACACATCTGTACAGTTTCGTGACTGCATCTTGCACAGTTGTGACGCTATTGCGGTGACAAAATATGTCCACAGACAGAGAGACATATAAGCACCTGTCAAAGTACTCAAAACCACTGTGGTAGTTCCTGCTACAGTAGGTGTCCGAGGACACACACTAAGACTCAGAAGGTGGAAACAATGCCAGCTTTATAACTTTATAAAGTGATAATATGTCAGTGTTGGGAAAACAGCTTGTTGTACTGCCCCAAAGATGCAATAAAAATCAATCAATGCATGTTTAAGAAACGTTCTTGGGAAGGTCAAATAAATACCTAAGGAGATATGAATTGAGCCAATACTGAGTCTTCACTAAGAATCAATATTACTTTCCTTTTCTTTTCTTTTCTTTTTTTTTATGACATAGCGCGTGCGTGTTCCTTTGCATGCATTTCCGTTAGCTCAGCATCCTATCTGACATCAAAAACTTTGCTCCTCCCTTCCCTCTGGGAGGGACACATTAGACACACACACACAAACACACACATATATAGAGGTGGACCCATCAAAAAGGAGACTTTTCTCATTGTGGTATGGTTAAATGATAGAGCGTGAGTGCAGCGGTGGTTAGGCAGAGGAGCAGAGGGCAAAGAGGAAAGTAGAGTCAGCTGCTTCGACATGAAGGCAGAGAGGGAGCGATACTAAAACCACACCTTGGAGCCCATGAAGAGAACAAGTGATGAATAGATGCAGATGGAAAATAAGTTCTAAGGGGCTCTTATGCACTTCAGATTTATCTAAAAAAAAAAACTGCTGCTATCATGTGAAAACCTCATGACTGCTAATTTTAGTTCTTCAAATCTAATTTTTCGTCAAGCTGAAAGTTCATGCCATCCTTTTTGTGCAGACTGACAATTTTGGTATTTTCTTTTGAAGCCAGATGAGTCAAAATGACACATTTATTTAACCTATTTTTTATTTTTTTTTATTTCTATTCTTGAAAACTTTACCTTTTATCCAACAGGGAAAGTGCATTATTTTAAGCGCAATGCCGGGAACTGTGTGTGTGTGTGTGTGTGTGTGTGTGTGTGTGTGTGTGTGTACGTGCGTGCGTGCATGCATGCGTGTGTCTGTGGTGAGGAGCGAGTCATATAAAATCCCCTCTCATTTGTGAACAAACCATCTTATTTTTTCTTTATCATTTTCTTTATTTCTTTCTCTTTTTTATCCCATCACTATCTTTTCCATAAAGCTGGCATTGTTTCCACCCCCCCCCCTCCCTCATACCTAACTCCTTCTTCTCTCCACTCTGTGTGAACTCGCCAGTGTTGATACAGGATTTACGTATGTGAAACCCCCCCCTCTAATGACCCACAGTGGGATCGCAGTGTTTAAGACAACACAGCGATGGAGTCTTTGGTTTGTTATTACTGGCTATGATTCATAAAGCCTTATATCATACTATATCATAAATGAACCAAGGCTGGCTCTAAGTCTCTCAAAAAGACCCTCACATTCTCACTGACATCATGTTGGACTGAAACTAAAGGAGGGAGATTTGGCTTACATGTGTAAGTAAGATTAAAGGCCAACGCTATATCACGGAGATTAAAAAGGTAGTTCAAGGGATTCAAAACTGTACTGCCAGCTTTACCGTTACTACAAATTTGTTTCTTTTCATCTCTTCATTGCACGTTCTTTCATCTGCTATGATTATCAGTGTCACAGGAGCCTTGAGCTTTGTGTTGACATTGGGTTTATTATATTTGTCCATGCAAAACACACTACTGTCTTCCTTCTTTTTTTTTTTTGGCATCTCTTCAGATAATTTGACACCGCTCAAAAGTGATAAGAAAATCTCAATCCTATACGCTGTACACTCAGTCTTTTCTGCGAAACACAAGCTGGCAGGCCTTACTTAACCGACTCCATATCTTTGTCTAAAAAGGCTGACATGAAGGAGGAGGGAGAGATGGGGGCAGGCGGAAGATGAAATTAGAGCAGAGATGGAGGAGGAGGTGAGAGCAGAGGAAGTGACTGAGGATAAGAGAGATGTCTGCCAGGAGCAGGAGGAGGAGGTGAGGGATGTGAAAGACGGGTAATGGGGGAGAAGGAGGAGGACTCTGATATACAGATTGTGGATAGAGGGCTAGTCTGGCAAACTTCCTGCCTAGCCCTGTGACAAGGGGAGAACGCCATGCTCGGTCTCGTGCACTTTTCTTTTCTCCCTCTGCTCGCTCAGAAAAGTTGCCAAGTTCAACTGTACAAACACGGTCCAACTCTTTTTTCCTTCGCTTGCTTGCCTGGTAATCATCCCATTTCTTTTCTGTGTCCGCGTCATCTGAAAATGGAGTCTCGTTTTTAGGTCAGTGCAATTATGCTGATTAGAGCCGGTTACACTTCTGTGCATGAGCATGCATATTTTTGCTGCTGGGTAAGGCCCTGGAAACTAGCTAAATTAAGATGTTTTTTTTTTTTTTTTCACCCAACAACAACATTATATTAACATAAAATGTAGACACATGCAGCACTGTTCCTTGTGATCTGGATCCACGGAAGATAGATTCAAACTAGAAAAGTGCACTCACTATACAAACAAAGAAGACTTGTGGCCAATTCCAATACGGTCCTTTACAGTCAAGATGACTGCCATAAGGGATATAAGGGATTTATTCATCTCTTATCGAGCCTAGCTTTAGTAGATCTTATATATATATACCTATATTCGGTATGGAATTAATCTGCAGATGCTCTGGTTCAAAATGAGACCAAACTTTTCTATGGGTGTCATTTTTTGAGCCATTTCAAAGGCCAAAACGGTTTGTTTTTAATCTAGCCTATTGCCAGAAATGCCTTTTTCTCCTGAAGCAGTTGTTGAGATAAAAAAGTACAGAGATAAAACTGGACTCTGGTTATTAGATGATTCTTATATGGTGAACATCACGTGCATCCTGTTGTCATATTCCATTCACCTGAGAGTCCTGCAGCTCTCTCTCTTAAACACAACTATACGTGTACTATTTACATGAACTTAAGTAATAATGTAAAAAAAGGATGAAGAAGTAAATCCGTGAATGTAATGTAGCCATGAACATTGGTCTGTTTCCATGACAGTGGATGTCACTTTCAGATTAGTGCTTCAACCAACATAAAGTCTGGGTTGCGGAAACGGTTTGTCTTTGTTTGTTTACTGAGGAGAAGCCACAGAGGGAAACAGAGGAAAGGGGGAGGGGGAGGGAGAGGGATAGAGAGAGAAAATAGAGACAGAGAGAGAAATGAAGGGCAAAGGGGAGAAGAGTAGATTAAAGGGAGAAAGAAGATAAAAAGTGACAAATTTCTCTTTGATGTGAGGAAACTCTCAAATCTGTTCTATGCCTAGCAACATCAGTAGAAGGCTAATTAAGTTGTTATCTCATTGGCTAATGGCCAACTCGTGAAGTGATGGCACACACACATACACACACACACACTTTCTGTAACTCCGTTTAGGACCTGGTCCGATACATACACATACACGAACGCCCATCCATACACATACACATATAGAGACATACACACATAGCATCATTTGACTGCAAGACAGATCAAGGTTTCAGATCAAAGATTAATAAAAACATGGCGGCTCTCAGATGATCTTGGGTCATCCAGACAGGAAGGATGAAACTGATTAGAGACAATGGATGAAGAAAAAATGGGTGCGGCGAGCCATTGAAAAAACCAGAAGAGAGAAAGAAAGAAGAAGTGTGAACAAACTTCACAAAAGCGATAAACGAGCAAGAGAAAGGACATTTACAGTAGAGGAGAAAAACAGATGCTTGAGAGGGTGGACACAGAAAGAAAAAGACTCCTATACCAGACAACTTGGACACATTTCCAGTACTTTACTACCAGAAAGTCACTGCAATCCTACTGTGTAGCTGTATGGATGATTGTAAAAGTATGTAGTGTTGTGGTTGGCAGTGGTGGCAGTTTCCATCAAATGTGAGCAGGGAAACAAAATTGGACAAGTTGAAACACATATCAGGTGCTGGAGAAACCAGATGTGCATTTTATCTGGATGGAGACACAATTAGATAGATCTACTTATAAAACTCCATAAGCATACATAATAACTCCAGAACAACTTCATAACAAGTCCCATCAGGGCCAAGCAGGATGTCAAATGTTTGTTGAACTCCACTCCATCTATTCCAATACTTCTATTTATATTATTACATATTTGCATGCCACTGATTTTAGGGGACAAATGTTAAAAGTCAATTTAGATACAAATGCTGTGATAAAATGACAATCATAATAAATAAAAAAAAGCGAAATATTGTCTGTACTTGTGTCAAAAACAACAACAAAAAACTGATGATGTAGACATTTGATCAGATGGAGGGAGATGTTTGCAGAAAATGTAAAAGTAAGAACCATGGAACCAGGAAAGAGGAACATTTTTGGGGAAAGAAGTTCTTGTGAGAAACCATGTGCCCCCCGGAATCTATCCTGGAAAAGATAGAAGTGGGATGTATGAGAGAAAGGAAATTCTTTCCGTAAAATACCAGTGTGCATTATATAATTAATAGCTGTTACAGCACGCCTTGGTCTAGTCTGCGGAAGCGTGTCGGCTGCGTGTTTATTGCTTTCAGTCATCTTGTCCTCAGCATGGCACCATACAGTCACAGCCTGTCTCTCCAATGTTCTCTGCCTCTCGTGGTTCCTGCACCTCCCAGGAGCTGCTTCCACACATGTTGTCCATCTTTACTCTGCCAAGCATCAACTATTGCTGTAATGTTAGTGGACCTTTCCTTTGAGATGTAATATACTGTTTCTGAAAACGTGTGTGCATGTGGGCAAACCTGCAGTTTAGCTGGTGTGTTCAAGTATAATTGCACTATACAACGTGAGTGTAGCGTGATGGAGGGCAACGATGGCGCTGTGATATGCAGCAAAGCTTTGAGGTTGGCTTGGTTTGTCAACACGTTCTCACTCCCAACGCCGTTGTCAACCTCGCTGCTTGGTCAAGACCCTTTTGGCAACACTTTTTTAACGCATTGGGTACCCCTTACCCACATACATGATGTAAGTTAAGTATGTTACGTTACTACTTGGTTAGGTTTAGGAAAAGATTGTGGTTTGGGTTAAAATAAGTATGATTGTTATATAGCTTAAGTTAAGTATGTGACGTAAGCTACGTACGTTGCATGAGTTAACTTACGTATGAAAGTTCAAATAAGTCAACGATGACACGATCGGCCGACTCTTGTGTGAAAGTCCTGTGTTTGTTTGACCAGTCCATCCTCCCGGATCTCCTCCCTACATGGACTTTGTCGCTCTTTAAACTACGTCACCTGACCTCCTTCCTTTACTACTGCCACTAGGGGTAGTCCTGCACGTGAAAAACTGTCTCTAGAGGGGTACGTGGAGTTGGACGCGTAGGGGCCACTGACCAAACTGTCGTATGTGACGAGTTTAACAGAGCCGTGACATCTTGTACCACAGGATTCACGGTGTCATTTGGGGCAGAACATTTCTCTCATTCGAGTCTTGGAAACGGAACAGACCACCTGTGTTTAAATATTGAATGTAATAATCATCCTACTAATATGTGTTAGCATAAAATCAGTTGTAACAGCAGCCTGTACCAATACTGTCAGAAAGCTTTTAGAGTTGCTTTCTGTTTATAGATTTTATTGTTTTTCTTTCTTTGCTGTTTTGGAAGCATTTTCTAGTATCTGACACTGACGGGAAAGCAACCATGGAGCAGGTCTCTGGGACTGTTTATACAGCCTCTCTATTTTAAGCTTACACAATTACACATCAGACTAAATCATGTTTTGATAATCCCCTAGCATTCATGGGTGACTTGTGACATAAAAAATAGATTTTTTTGGACTGCACCAATGACCAATGTGGGTCAAGTTACAGTAGTCATGTGTTGTTTGAAAAAACAAAGTGATGATGTTGCAATGTCTGAGGCACGCGCGTGCACACACACACGCACGCACGCACACACACGCGCACACGCACACACAAACACGCACACACGCACGCACACACACACACAACTAGAGCAGCAGACTATGTCCATCTATGGTGGGGAAAGTGTTTTACGGTCTACAGAATGTAAAAACAAAGTGGTGAATCATTGTTATTTCCCTAAACATAAGTTAACAACTCAAACTGTTTTTCTCTTTGTTGTGTCCAGTCGTGTATCGGTTGTTAAACTGCTCCAACTTTGAAATATACAAAGAGGCTAAATCGAGGCATTAGTTGGGGTTAATCTGCTGCAGTCTCGAAAAGCCATTCATCCTTTCAGTTTTACAGCCGGCAGTAAGAAAACATGAATTACGTCATCATATGCTGTGACAAAACACAAATGAAGGGGTTTTACTTGGAATCTGCGAGTGGGATATGAGTGTGAGCTCATTCCTTAGGACATCATCTATATATGATTCCATCAAAGATGTATTGTTCTGTGATTTCTGTTTTGTATTACATTGCCTTTGTCAGGTCATGGGGTCACATATGTATTTCAAAATTAATAGGCAATTCTGCCTGACTCAGATGAGGCCACACCACCACGAGTGTAAGACAAGTTGGACGCAACAGGAAAATTAGTCAATGAGAAAAAATTGTTTTTGTTGCTTAAGAGGGGACTTTTGGGATTTATCCAAAATAAGGAAATACATATATTTTTTTTAATATATATTAACTTTACCTTTGAATTTACATGACTTAACTGCATGATTACAACATGGCTTGTAGGGGAAGCATTGGCCTGTAATTTAATCTACGCCCCAGTGATACCAGTAGGAAAATGTTAAAGCTGATTCAAACTGTTATGTTGTGTTAAAACTAATGTAAATGGTTGACCCACCCCTGATTTGCACTTTATTGCTGAAATCTAGCATGGTTTAACAATTATAAGAAACTATAATTAAACACGATATCAAATGTAATACTTTCATTTCAATGGATTTGCCACAATCAGTAGATTCCCTCAAGGGGGAAGTAAATCCGTGCAACTTATTAGCGGTGTTGCAGCGTTCTTCTTTATTTAATCATGCTCTGTCGGATAGACTGCTCCACAGAAGGCACATATGAGAACAGAATCGATGGAATCTTTTGAACTGTGTGGATTTCTTGTCCTATTAGCAACCGGTTTCACAAGTTATCTGAGACACAAGTACTTTTGTTCTTGCCTTATACTTATACTACAGTGACTGAAAACTACGATTTGTAGCTGCACTTGATCCTCTCAACGGAGTCATCTGTGATGTGGCTTGTGTCCCTTCTCATTGTCCTGTCGCTCTGCACCATACAGTATATTATCAGAAGGATTAATAAAGAGTTTCAGGAGAGTGGGCTGCCTGCCCTCAGTCAAACAGTCCCTCTTCTGTTCTGATAGCAGAGCAGATATTTGGGGGCAGGTCACTGCGCAACATCAAAAGAACTGACCTGATTTATCTGTCCTGGTTGAGTGGACAGGTAGGAAAGGAACAGAGGCTCTTCTAATAACGTAGCCGCTGTGAAGACATGAAAGGAGCCCGAACCTTCTCTTGATCTCTTCTATTTACCGCACACACACGTATACTGCTTTACTTTCACGGTGTAGGTTTAGATCCCCCCTCCTCAAAAAAGATGTAAGCGTACAGGAATTCACACTGTTAAAATCCTGCTCGAGCACAATGAGGACGAGACCTGTTGTGATTGTTATGTGCACGAAACTTAATTTACAAGTAACTGAATACTACCAATAGTGTGTTTTTTTTGGGTTTTTTTATAAAGTCAAAAGAGAATACACACACATGGAGTAATATATGAAATAACACAATAACACACACTACCTCTCTCTCTCTCTTCGCCAGCCCTCACTAGCTCTCTGGAGTTCCTGTCGTAACAGCCCAGTTGATGTCTTTCCAATGCCACTGCTAGTGTCTAGTGCAGTGCTGCAGAGCCATCTGGAAGAGTATGAATTCCCCAGTCTGTTTCCATTCATTGCTTTCCACTCAGACAGCTTATGACGTAACACTCAAATTCAGAAAGAGGTAGAAGGAAAATAAAGCTGCAATTTCATTTTATACTCCTTTCATACACAAACCTCACGTATGACATAGGGTGTTGAACCAATACCATAATACCAGACTATGATATTCAATACGATTAACGGATCAATTTACTCCAATCCATGCAGATAGTTTAAGGACATCCGTCGCTGAGATTAGCCTCCACACAAATAAAATGGAGGTGAATAGAATTACAGTTGTAGCACACACAGCATTGAAAAGTTAAACGTAAAGAAATTCGAACAGTAACATGTAAGCCATATAATGATTATTCATACAACATGCTGTCAGTTGTTTTTATAGGGATTATTTCTTTGACAGAAAGTAGATCCGGTACTGTATGGTAAACGCAATTAAGATGTGCACATGTACACAGGCAAAAATATTTTTAGTTTTCTCCCGGAAGTCTGCATAGGGAAGAGGTTTGTCAAACAACCACGAGACTTTCACTCAGGAGGCTGGTGTTTGTGACCTATGTGAAACAAAAAAGTCAATGTTTGATGTATTTTTACTTACGTACGTAACTTAAGTTACGTAACATCGACTTATTTTAAGTCAAACCAAGATCTTTTATTAAAAGTGTTTTTGTTGTGTTTTTTTTTCTTTCTTTCAATTCACAACGTTAACCAGGTGCTTAAAACTGCGACCGTGATCCGGGAAAAAAATAGTTTTCCCTTGAATCATAATTGAGAATGCAGTTAAATTGTATGGGAATGTAATTTCTAGGAGTCAGGGTTGTTTAAAGTGGCTGCTCCTTTGAGCTGTCATACTATAGCTGTGCAATGTCAGACATGTGTTAAATCCAAGTAACAAGCAGAGTCGCTGAGCCAGGTGGGATAACCTGTGTTGATGCCACGGCTCGTGTAAAACTGCTTAATCTCTCTCCAACCACTTAGATAATGCAACAAATTGCTGTAACTTTAAACTCAGAAAGATATTCCTTAACCTCTGATCCCACATCGCAGTGTTCTACACATCATGTCGTCATGGTACTTTACTCTGCCATAACCAAAGAAAAGCATGCAAATAGGTTCCCTCGCTGCTGCTTCAACATCTCCATCTGTAGTTATATACCTCTAATTAGAACATGACTGTGTATGACTCAGACGTTTGAGGGAAGTCATCATTTCCCAGCTTTCCCGGCGACTTTCCATGCCCTCTGTGCTCTGTTACTGTTTTTGTAGGTTATAATAATGACTCAACCAAACACATTTGTGAATGATGCTGTTGGAAGTCGCCTTCTATCATTCGTCTTCTCTTTCTCTCTCTCTCTCTCTCTCTCTCTCTTTTGCATTTCTTTCTCTCTCTCTCTCTTTCGCCTCTCTTTCTCTCTCTCTCTCTCTCTCTCTTTTGCATCTCTTTCTCTCTCTCTCTCTCTCTTTCGTCTCTCTCTCTCTCTCTCTCTCTCTCTCTCTTTCTCTCTCTCTCTTTTGCATTTCTTTCTCTCTCTCTCTTTTGCATTTCTTTCTCTCTCTCTTTCGCCTCTCTTTCTCTCTCTCTCTCTCTCTCTCTCTCTCTCTCTCTCATTCTTCCATTCAGTATGGTTCACCCCCTCCTTCCCTCTTGGAGCTTTCTATTCTGCGATCAAGTTATGACTCTGGAATTCCTCCCCAGTGTTATGGGGTAGCCATGGTAACCCCAATCTGAATCTCCCTTGGTAACTAACATTAGATCTTTTGTTTCCAATGGAGTTCGGAAAACAGACAATACTGGCAACTGTGAAATCCACTGTATTCAAATGTTACTTACTTACATCTTATATTCTTAAACATGTTGACATAAATAACTAATTTGAGAGGAATGAAATGTCACTATTCTCTTGCTTTTTAAAGGCTGTTGAACATTTCCAGGTCAGAAAGGGGACAGCCGGGTCAGACGGGTCACTGTCTGGGCTCATACGTCTTTCTTAAGTAGCTCAAAGAGCACTTTGTCCATTTAACCACTAATACCAGTAACATTTTTCAATCTGCCAAGAAGTTTACAAAACAAACCCCTTCTTTCCTCAATAACCAAAGGCAGAAAAAATATTGTGTAGGAGATATTGAAATGGACACCTAATCTAGGTTCCCAGAGTAGCACTCAAATGTCAAACATGGCCCCAGACTTATGAAAACAAGTACTTCTGCCATATATAGTGATGACGCTTCAGAGAATACAGCATTTTCAGCATGTGCACATAAGTTAGGAAAATGTTTTTCCAGAGTCTGGAAAACTAAAAACGGGGCTTCAGTAAGATTAACATTGGACCCCCCAAGTTATTTTTTTAAATAGTATGTAGGTTGGTAAATATATTTTACACAATACGTGAATGGTAGAAATGGCTGTTTGAAGTTTCTGCAAACTAAGGACAATGTTTTCCAAGGGTAAATGTCACACAAATGCCGTCATACTGACAAAACAGCTGAATAGAGCGGAATAAAAAATTGCAACACCTCAATATTTCCATTCAATCATTGATTATGATTCATTAGTCGGTGAAAAGGACAGTAGAGTGCAAGGTAAAATTAAAAACTATTCACACCCAAATGAAATGCCTGCCAAGCTGCCAAGCAAAGATCACTCATCATCACCTTACCTACATTATGAACTTTAATAATGGTTAATAACAATGTGTTAGTGCTGGCAGCCGATAGAGCAAGAGTGGCACATGCCATTAAGGGAAAATACACAACAGAACTGCACTAGTCGATCCCAGCGAAACCACGCAGTAATCACAATAATCTCACAAACAAAATATATTTATTAATACGGATGCACAGAAACTTGCCAACATAGCCAACACTGATCAGGTTGGCTTTTGATACATGGATTGAAAGGTTTTTTCAAGTCCGACTTAAAACAATACTCACTTGCCCATATGTACACAAAGGACTTTTTTTTGGTAATTGTTTCTCCTGTTTATACTGGCGGAGTGTTAACACATGCCTTCTTAAAGCAATTTTAATGTAAGAGACAGGGGACAATATCAGCAGTCCTTTTTCTATGCTTTTGGATCAGCCAAAGCTATCAGGCTTCAGTCTGACATAGTGAGCATTCAGACCAAAATCAACAAAACTAAATAGCTACAGGGCTGTAGCGGCGTGCTGCTTCAAGTACCATTAAACACAATCCAGGAGGCCCAATTTCAGTAATAGATCTGTGAATATGAAGGTTTCTCAAATGCCAAACACTACACAATGTTTATAATAAAGGATTTTACAATGACAAAGACTGTAGATTTTGTCCCCAATCCCTTTCATTGAAATCATTTTAGAAAGGCATCTTTGTGCACCCAGTATGGACAGGGGTAACAATGGCAACAACAAAAAAAACAACTGTTAAAATGAAACAAAAAGTATAAAACACCAACGCATTGCATGATTATTACTATCCAATGTTAAAAAATATTCATTCCGCAAAAACCTATAAAGTCTTGAGTTCACTTTTACTTTCACAAATTACCGAGCGTTTCATATACTATATAGAAATGTTTCATAGTTATACCCGACTATAGCACAAAGTTTGAAAACAGCTGCTCTATGGGGCAGTGCTGCAAATCCATTTGATCATTATTAGATGCTGTAGGTGTGCTAATGGTCCTTACAGGGAGCTGCTGGGGGAAAAAAGGCGTAGAATAATACGTTTACGGTTCTGTTAGGATACAGCGCAATTCACATCTGTATGTGAGATCTGTTGACTGTAACACACACACGCACACACACACCCTTGTAACTTCCTAACTTCCTTCCATCGTGCTTGGTTTCTCTGCGGGGGTCGGCAGCCCAGTGCATTATGGTTTGTCACCAGGAGATAAACCAAATGCTGCAGTGATGACATCATCTGTCTGTTTGTTTATGGGGGGGTGAGGGGGGAAATGGAGATATTGGACAAGAAGGAAGAAGGGGGGACTTTTCTAAGGAAAGTGGGGTGTTGAGAAAGACGGAGAAAGAGAGAGCCAGTCTGAAGCTGAAGCAGAACGAATGAAACAGGATGCATTCATAAACCCTGAATAAGCAAATGTAACCCACTTTTCTTCCTCAGTTTGTTTAGCCCGCAGAATGTTCACTGAATAATCAAACACTCACAGTTTGCACTTATTGGTTGTTTGCTTTCAGAACATAGCTGTTTAGTCTATGGATGAGCTTTTCAATTAAGTGCAGCTTCCATCTGTGTATTATTCTTTGAAGTTAACATATATATCAGTAGTGCTTGGGTTAGTTTTGTTTCGCAGATATCCAGAAAGCCCAGGATTCAGGATGTAATGATCTCTCTTCTGATTTTTTTTGCCATCAATAATTTGGTAATCAGCTCGTGACATATTTTCTACAAAATGTCATTTGAAGCTGTAAAATTGGATGTTGGAGTATACAAACAATACATACTAACTGTGCTACACACAATCAAATAAATATTTTGTATTACCGATGTTAAAATTACAGCTTTATATCTCATCACTAAGCGTTTTTTCTTGAAATCGGAAAGATCGTAGCTAAATGGCTGAATCATAAATATGGCGGCTGCTATTGTGAACCAATCATACTGATCACGCAGATCATTGCTTAGAAGCTAAAGCACATTTTATGTAAAGTAAAGTGGAGTGAGAATATAGGGGAGAAGGTGGAATTTGGGTTATCAACGATTCATTTACATCACACTTTCCACTTGGTTAAAAAACTAAAAACAAAATACCTCACTCCCACGACAACAGTGGAAGTGGTCCATGAGGTGTACATGACACACTTGGAAGTTTTCCTGTCTCCTGTAAGAATTAAATGGTCAGAGATCTGAATCACTCGTGTGTGGTGTACTGTAGCTAATGGTTGTGGAGGTGGTTAGGGGCCATGATGCTCTCACGCTCTCTTGGGCTCTCTTGGGTTCTCTCGGGTTCTCTCGTGATTTTTTTCTGCACGTCCCAAATGACTATAAGTAAGTTCACACAGTGGGGGCCGATATCATAATCTCAACGGGGCCACGGTTAAAAGTATTAAACGTCCATGAAATCTGCATCACATAGGCCGCTAAACATATTATATACGTTACACATGACCTGAGGTAAAATACCCGTATTTGAACGAAGAAATCCACACATACATTTCAATGTTTAAAGACCGCCTCTGTGAAAGTAACATCTGTGATACTGAGAGACAAATGTTGGCAGTAGCCGCTACTGAACGGCTGAAGGATAACAGGACAATCATTTAGCCCACAATGATTTATGTCACATTTCAAACCAGGTCTGACCAGTTCTAAATACTGAGATGTTTTTGAAGATATCCAGAACTAATCCAGCTAGGAAAAGTGTGGAGTCTGAACTCCTAATCACTCCATCTTTCATCCGACTGTGACCTCATCTCCCTGGAGGAGCAGGGAGGCTGGAGGAGGAGGACGAGAGGAAAGCAGGGGGGAGGGAAACAAAAGAGATGTTGATAGAGATTATTTCTTTCCTTTTGTGTGATTCAAGTTCTGCTGTAAGACACATGTAAGAAATCCTTATTGTACATTAAGTGCACATCGTGTAGACTGATATCAAGATCTACAGATACATACTGCAGGTCCAGCAAAAGCAGACTCAGAGAACTATAGTGAAAGAATAAAAGGGAACGCATAACTAAACACATATATTATTTTGGATAAATCCCGTTGGCCTCCCCCTCCTTACAAAGGTGTAGATGTCGAAGGGCTCGTGCCTTCTCTTCCCCCTCTTCTCCTTCTTCCAAATGGTATACAGAGAATTTGCCATAGCGTCATTGTGGGTTCCCACCCCTTGCCTTACAGAAACAAAAATGATCGTGCACTCAGGGTTTTTCTCATCAACTCACAAAGACTGATATTTTTACTGCCAGGAAGTTGCCTTTGAACTGCAGAGAATGTGGTAAATCCCGGAGGGGTACACCAGGGTAGTTCCGCAATAGCACGAGTTTACGCTTGATTTCATTCCATTTTTACATCTAAACTTGATGGACAACTGGAAAACAATGCAAAAAAGCAAAAGCTAAATATGAATGTATTCATATAGCATCTGTTTATCAAGCAAGAACAAAACGCGTTCTTGTTGCAATTTTGAACAGTTGTCCATGGATGGATTGGCACAAAAGGTGCCCAGAGGATGAAGCCCTCTTACTTTGTCGTTCTCCTGACTTTTCTTTGAGTGAACATTTCAGATTTTTGTGAAATTTGCTAGAAATCCATGCTCCCATTAGGATGGATTGTAACAACTCATTTCATAAAGCACCATCATCAGGTAAAATGTTCATTTGTCCTGTGGTTACAACTAAAATACCTGCAAAACTAATAACATTGCTGCCACCCTAGCTGTAGATTTGTTCGCCGCATTTCCAGTGCATGGCTTGACTCGACTCGACTCAACTCACTTTTGCTACGAGGTCCTTTTCTGCGGATAGTACCCTCAGGTACCAGGTACTATCGTCAACTTTTGAGACGTGCTGTACCATGCAGAGGAAATGCGACATTCGTCCTGTTTTAACATTCATTTGAGGCTTCCTCATTGGTCAAGGTAATGAAATCTATTAACCTTCATAAGACATATTTTATGTGACATGATTATTTTGGAAATGGGACACAGCTATACAGATCAACTGTGGTAAAGTGCATGGCACTGCATACTAGCTCTATACATTCCATTTTTTTTCCACTACAGTAAACACCATACAATTAAATGTGCTTAAAGTGAAACATGGAGACACTTCAGATAGAGGAATGCAAGACATTTCAAAAATTGTATGAAAACAATAGTGTAAGACGAGCTAGCCAGCGGAGACCACTCTCATAATATGTGAGGAATGGCCAATTGTTCAGTGCAAGGACACTTCATGATGATAAACACCAATGAGAACCAGAGAGAGGATAAAGAAAGACAGAGGGAAAGAGCAGACTGCACCTAAAGAATAGAAAGAAAAAGTTGGATGAAAATGTTCAGCAGCTGTATGGAGACTTTGCAGCTGTATGGAGACTTAGCAGCTGTGACCTCTTTCCTCACCCATGTCCTGTTTCTCAGGACGATCATTCTGAGTGTGTTGTGTAACATGTTCACAAACTTACAGTTCGATTTCAACACATCAGCACAAAACTTCACTAGCTCTGCCAAAATTTCTCAACTCTCCATTCACTCGCATCACGTCGCATCTATTTCACTCTCTGCTGAATATTCAAATCTCCCGTACACTTGAACTCAGACCAAGACCTTTTACAGAGATGTCCACAATTTCCTTTCACTTTTTTTTCTTCTTAAACTTTCAGATTTACAACAAACTTTCTTTCTTTTCATGATTTCGCTCATGGGCTCTCTCTGTCCTCTCGCTTTCTACTTCTCTTCTTAGAATCTTTCCAAACATCCAAAACAAAAGTGTATCTTGTCTAATCCGTTCCAGTGTCTGCAAACCTTTTGCTAAATCCCAGAAGAGAAGTTTACCAGGGCCAAAAGACATAGAAATGCTTATATTATTTCATAAAATCACACACTGTATGTGCTGTACAACGAGACACTTTTACATCATCTGCATAAGGCCATTCACAGTGTAAGATTTAATGCAGATAACCTCAGTACAGTCTCACGGAGAAAAAAGTCTGTTTATTGTGTTTGTGCCTGTCGCTGTCAACAGTGTAACCATTAAGTTGCATACTGGAAATGATTGTCACAGTTTTCATTGTGACCATCCTGTGTGATTGACTTTAAATGGCAAATTACCACTTAAACTAGTCTGTATAACCATAAGAATGTTTGAATATTTATATGTAAAGCCACAGCGGGCAGTTAGCTCGCACAATAACAACCAGATAATGGCTTTAAACCAAGATTTCCGGCTCAATCAACATTTATCCCGGCATTGCAGTAGCAGAAGTGGTTTGGAGATAGTAACCACAGGGAAATGGTTTTACTTTGGGGGCAGTCGTGTAAGGGGGTTAAAAAGACAAAGATCTGTTGTAAGTTAATGATAATGGAAATGTTACTCTAACGTGTTTTTTTTGGCAATCTTAGAATGGTCAAAGTATGACATTTCGTAGATGTAAGAATGAAAAAGCACAAAAATAAGCCACCATCCAATGGAAGTATTAATTCTAGTGGTTAGTTGGTTTCACTGCATTTTAATGTAACATAACTATCTCACTACATAAGATTGATATGACTAGGATTACGTTATTATTACAGCATGGTGTAGTGACATATTGTTTTCCTCTCCTCTGCTATGAGGCCTGAAGTTGATTGTCCCTCTGCGGTAGAACTTTTGCAATTTTCAGTTGTCACGAGCTCTAAGTTCAAGTTCATAGAAACATAACATTGTCAATGCCTCCACACATAAAGAGAAGGGCACTCAAAGTGTAAAATTGAGGTCAGCAGTATATCAGATGACCTTTTCACCTCTTCACCTTTACTTGACATCGCCATCCAACAAACAAGTCCATATATAGATGACTGTATTCTGGGGGCTTAGGGGGATAGGATGAATAGTAAAGAAGAAAGAAAGACCTCAAAGTAAGTTTAACAATCACAGGACGGTTCCTTGTATATATGCAGACAGATAGACAAGCAGACCCACATTTAGACTGTTAGTCTGTAACTGAAAACATATGTAGTGTTTCCTCACTTTTTAAGATGAAAACATTGTAAAACGTGCACTTCTGTCAGGGTGACCTGCATGTACTGTACATCCTGTTAATTAAAATCACTCCGAACTTTATTCTTACAGGAATACAGTTGTTGAATCATTGAGTTATCAATCTTCTTGACCTCTGTCAATAAAAAACAAGAAGAAACCTCCAGATAGTCTGTGTTACAGTATGTCTATGCCAGTCCACAGATTTCCCATGCATCGGACAAAATGCAACAGATGAGTCCTCTGGCGTATCGCAATGATCTCCCCCATGACTGATCATTGTGTGGAGCAAATGCTCAATAAAAGAAAGTGTTAACAACTCAAATGTCACAGCAGAGCCAAATGATGCCAACACGAAATCTCTCTAACACCTCGGAAATGTGTCTACACCCCGTAGATTTCCTGACACATATAAAACAATCCACATGGCCTCAGTTAGAGAGCCTGCACTCCCCTTTTCACCACCACTTGATGGACTTGATTTGCCAGCTGACTGAGGATTAATCAGTTTTACTGCTGTAACAGTTGAGCTCATGACATCGCCGAAGAAATAATGACACCCAGTGTGCTGTTTTTCATTTTTTGGTCCGGAATGGATCGCTATGCAAGCAAAGTGCTTTAGAACATGAACCGCGCATCAAGTGTTAACAGCGATCAAGCGGGTTGCTACAAGATTGTGTTTTTTGGTTTAAGTTAAAAGTATTGAAGGGTCAGCATCATCGCTATGAAGTGGGACATTAATTTCAAAACTTATCTGATGCGTCTGATGCTGGTTCTTCAGAAATGAGGAAAGTCAGGGACTCATCATGCCTGCCATGACTGTTTCAACCACAAACTTTACCGAACTAACTTTAACTTTACAGAAGTGACCAAAGACCGGCAGGATGTTTCCCTGGAGAGGGAAAACAAATGAGTGGTCACCTTCACGGAACCCTTACCGATGAAGAGCACTCCTCTAGCTTTTTAAAGAGTTGAAGACTTAGAATGAGCCAATGAGGATGAACCTAGCATGCACAGGAGAAAAATAATCAACTGATTACAACTGATAAGAAAGGACAGATAGCCAGCCAGAGAGAGGACAGGGGCAAGAGTGAAAAAGAAAAATTGATCTCTTGACTTGCACATTACAGAAGTTGGCTTGCATCACAGAGGAATCATTCCTATAAACCTCCTGGACATATAAACACTTTCCAGACATTGAAACTTTAGGCTACTGGAGACTTTCCAGACACTGACGCCATTGACCTAATTCTTTCAGATCACTACCAGGACTGTGTAAAACCTATAGGCCAATATACTGCAATACATCAACGTCCTGTAGCGAGGTTGTGCTGCTTGAATAACATGAACCAGTAATGGGGCAACAATATCACGTAGCAATTATAAGAAAGACCACTAGATTTTTCATGGTAGGTAGGAATTAGTGCAAAAATGTGGGAGAGACTTCTAATATAGTGAAAGAAACACTGTCTTAACATTGTCTTTCATAGTGAATTATCAGCAGGGTCCTTAACCACACACTTTTTACAGTAAGTGGATGGTTCTGGGACCAGGGCCCTATATGTTTAACTGGGTGGGGTAATCAAAATCTGCACCATGATCAAAGATAAGTTTTTTTTGTTTATTTTTTATTTATTTTTTTTACCTAAGTCATGCATAGAAACAAGCAAGTTGTTTTTTTAAACAATCTTTCTGTTTTACCTCATACCAAATAGTGGAAAAAAAAAAAAGAAGAAAAAAAAAAAAGGCTGGTAAGAGGAAGAGTTTATGATCTGGAATTCTGTAACCGTTTGTTTCGTAAAAGTTTGTCTGCCTCCCTCCTGCTACGTGCTGCGTGGGTAGTCGGTCTCTTCTGTTGGACCTCCCTCCCTCCTCCGGCTGAATCTAAGCCATGCCCCGATAAATCACTCCCACAGACAGACTGGTAACCTGGACACTGTGGCCGCAGTCTGGAGAGGAACGGACTGATCTGGGAGGTTGCACCGCAGCGGCAGAAAATACAATTTGCACTGGAACCGACTTCTCTCCGTCCCTGCTGGTGAACTAAACCGTGCACAAGGTGTACCTGTAAACACGTTCTGCAATAGCCGAGTGGCTCGCATTAAACAGTAATGTCCAGCAGCACCATAGCCAGGGTGCTGGTTGCGCTCTGCATCGGGAGCGCGGTGAACTGCATGCCCAAAGGGACGCACAGGAGTCGGCGACAAGGGCAGCAGCATCAGGTCTCCTCCGCCTCTCAGGGTAAGTTTTTTTTTTTTTTTTTTTTTTCCTCCAAAGATATTATTAGTCACAGAGTGATTTCGTGTAGCAGTAAATTAACTTTGGGGCCTCCAGGTCACTTGAGGGACTTCAGAGAGTTTGAGAGTAAATGATGAAATTACAGTTAATTTAGATCATGTGTTTCACATTTTTAGTCGCTGAGACAGAAAGCAACAGTAAGATTTAACAGGACATGTCTTGTCTCTGTAGTCTCTCGGGTCTGTTTGACCGTCTATGCGATTACAACTATTACAATTATTGGGAACCCCATAGATTAGCTAATGGTTTGTGTCATGTGTTGATAAACGCCACAAAAAACATAATCATTTGCTGATCTGTGATCTCGGGAGTCACTGGAATTACCTCAACTCCAGCAATTTTTCTGATCTCCTCAACTTTCATCCGAATACTGGATGCTGATGGTCAAAGCTGCAGAGAGAACAAATAAATTAAAAACTCTTGGCTTCAATTTCAGGTTTTTACATTTTTTTTTAAAAATTTTTTTAAGAGATGTTCCCTGCATGTGAAGTCATGAGATGTGAACAAAGAAAATGCCTGGTGGGGGAGAGAAGGAGTAAAGGTTGATAATTCTCCACTCTGTGCAACTGATTTATTGCTCAGCCCTGTGGGCCTTTTTTGAAGTCAAATTAACACATCCAGGGTCAATTTCACAGGTATGGGTGTAGGGTTTACTTATTTTGGTATATAAAAATAAGTTTTGGTCTCTTTAACAAAATAATTCTGATCTATGTGTTTTGTAGTCATGGTCAGGGCTAGTCCATTTTCCATTGGCTTTATTTCCACTTTTTCCACTATTTCCATGGTAAGCAGGTACAGTGTTTGTGGGTGTGTGAGGGTGGAGTGTGTTTTCTTTTCCTCTCACATTTTCCCTACACAGTATTTTTCAGTGTATGAGCAAAGGGAGGGGGTGCTTTTTATTAGACCTCCTGCTGTCTGAAGTCTCATCAGCTGTATTTTTAAATTCTGTTCTCTGTTTTTTTTTTTTCTTCCTGTCAGATGGTTGTATAGAGAATGGTCAGTTCTATGCCATCAATGACCAGTGGGAACGGCCGTACTTGGGCAGCACTCTGGTCTGTACCTGCCTTGGAGTTGCTGGCATCAAGTGTAAAAGCAAACCTGAAGGTTAGTTTGTGTGTATTGGTCTTGCTGTGTCCAGAAAACCCATCTTTTGCGTCATTTCCAAAATCAATCCATCTTAATTTCCCTCATCCTTTTTTATGAAAAAACACAAACGGAACACCTTTTCCACTGTTTTCGCCCTTTAGCAGAGGAAAGGTGCTACGATAAGATCAACCAGCTGTCCTACACTGTGGGGGAAACCTATGAGAGACCCAAGGACAGCATGATCTGGGACTGTACCTGTATCGGATCAGGGAGGGGCAAGATCAGCTGCACCATCGCCAGTAAGTTTGTGTTTTTGTGTGTGTTTTCCATGAGTTTCTGCTCCTACAAGGAGCTGCCATTAACCACTCTAACCCCAGACCACACATCCTAGCTCATATGTCTCTGTGTATATACTGGTCTGCCAGTAAACTAGTAAATATCTATATTCTCCACAGCTGATTAGCAACTGTTGCAGTGCAGCTGTGAGCAGTTAGCTGGGTGGTTAGATAATGGGAGGTGCGTGCGTGTGTGTGTGTGTGTGTTTTCTTTCTGTGCAAATGCATACATGAACTCTAAAATCATTCTGTTTATCCAGATCGCTGTCATGAGGGTGGGGCTTCATATAAGATCGGAGACACCTGGAAGAGACCCCATGAAACAGGAGGCTACATGTTGGAGTGTGTCTGTCTGGGTAACGGCAAAGGAGAGTGGACCTGCAAACCTGTCGGTGAGTCATTCAGACAGCCTCTGACTAACAGACGGCTGTATTTGCCTGCTGGGAAAACTGGCTGATTATCATTATGTATTATTCATGTTTTTTCCTGTTTTACATTTGGTTAATGAACAACTTTCATTTTTAGGGTATTTTTGGATTGAGTGTTTTGTCTAAAAAGTTTGAATATATTTATTTTAAGAGAGCGCTGCAGGAATAGGTCCAGAAAACCTTGAAATTAGTTCCCATTTTTGCACTTCCGGTTCCCTCATCTCGAAGTCAATGGGTTTTTTGAATGCGGTTTTCGGTAAAATGCCTGAAGTCTGTTCTGTGGATAACACAAACTCAAGATATTCTCATGTTTTGTTTTATGACGTAAAATATGTCAGTAAATACCCCACTCACGATATTTTGAAGCTTTTCCGTGTCTTAAAAAAAGCGGTTGCTGATAATCATAATCTTTTTATTTTTATTTTTAATAATCTAATCCAATAATCCAAAATCCAATGGAAAAATCCCATTTGGCCTTTGGTCGAGGGAACCAGGGCGACGCCAACTTCCAGAGTGTCTTACCAAAAAACATCATCCCTGCAACACTCTAGATTTGGTAGCTCACAAGTCTCTGTTTCCTGCAGCGGAGCGTTGCTATGACAACTCGGTGGGAACATCGTATGTTGTTGGTGAGACATGGGAGAAGCCATACCAGGGATGGATGGTGGTGGACTGCACCTGTATGGGAGAGGGAAGTGGACGCATCACATGCACCTCCAGAAGTAAGAAACCCTTTATTTATTTATTCCAGTGATTGAACTGTCACTCCCCCAATGTATGTACTGTATATTCCCTTTTTCCTGCCACTTTACGTGATCTTTATGGGACAAAGCAGCATCACTCTGAATGATCCACAGAATTAATTTCAATGGCCAGCTTTGAAAAATCCATGTGATACGACTTTCTTGCCGCATTATTTTCATTCATTTGTTTTAAAGATCCTTTTTGTTTTTCGTCTATAGATACAAATATAACTTTACTTGTTCAGAAACAGACAGGGAAAACTGGGTCATTAAGAGCCACACAAGCAGGAAATGAAATGAAATGCTTCTGAAACGCTGCTGTTTTTGAACAAGTCACGTTTCAGTACACATGTCTGCTTAATCCTCATGGAACGCCACACAGATGTATTCTCTAGCCGCACTGGCAGAGGTAAAGGCAAACGGTGTATTTTGCGATTTGTTGGAAGATTTTTAACAGGCTGTGGAGTAAATGTTTACCAGTTGTGTTTCTAATTAAGATCATTACTTGCATCCTTAATGATGCTGGCTGATGTAACAGAAGAAAATTAATGTTATTCCCTGTTGGCTTGTCACATGCAAGACTTCAGGGTGGCCTTGAAAGTTTTTGTAGAGGAGGTTATCAATAAATTATCATGCATGTGTTTAACAAGTTATCAACAAAATTCCCAAGGCTCAAACATGGAAACAGCTGGTGGCCAGGTGGAACTTATCCCCACAGAATCACCGCAAGTTTCCTACCCAAAAAGGGCAACATTGGTGTCTCACAGTCTCCATCTATTTCTAATTATTCCCTCTCATTGTCCTAGATCGATGTAACGACCAGGATACTCTCACCTCCTACCGTATTGGAGATACCTGGACCAAGACAGACGCCAGAGGCCACATGCTCCAGTGTCTGTGCACAGGGAACGGCCGAGGGGAGTGGAAGTGTGAGCGACATGCGTCACTTCACACTACTGGCCTGGGTGAGAAATGATAATATCCCTGTCTCTCTCTTTTTTTTTTTTTTCTTCTTCCCTCCTGCTCTCTGCGTGGAGAGAAGAATGTATACCAGAGACAGATGCTGTTAGGAGGGAGAGATAAGAAGAGCCAAGTGGTCCAAGTGTTGAAGTGAGAAAGATGTGTCTTGTAACTCATGACCATGACCTCATGAGAAAGAGAGACAGGGAATGGGGAAATGAAACCGGGGAAAGTTAGTGGGAGAAATGTGCTTGAAGTGGTTTGAAGTGATTATTTGGTGTGAGATGGAAACATATGCTTGTTGTGACTAGGGACAGTGATGACCTCCAATTGAAAGCTTTATGGTATTTCTTTTGTAAATGGCACATAATCATTGATGGCGTCCTGCAGTCCTCTTTCAGTCGAAATGAAAGCCATACATTTATTTCATTGTAAGACGTTATACAGTACAACACGCATATGTTGTTTCAGCTGAAGTCATTTTACTCCAGTGACCGTTGCATGTTCGATGATGTTTACGCTTGTGTTTTAATTAAGTTTCATTTGTATGTTTTAGCCACATCATCACTTTGAATGATAAAACAGGCAAAAGCATTGTTTTTTCATGCACTGGTCATTTTTGAGAGTTTTGGCTATTTTGCTTCCATAACATGTCTTCTTTCACACCATCCAAAAATATACATTTGAGGTGTTTATTATACTACACTTTGTCTATGTGCGTCTGTAGATTTATCCTAAATTTACCAAAGGTTAGCATTAGATAATGCCTCATTTACATATTTAAACATACAATTTCAGAAAATTTGTAATACACAAAATATTTGTCTTAATGTTATCAACACAGGAGGTTTCATGGTGATATCTATTTGTTAACATTTTTACCCTATTCACCTGTAGTGTCTCATCCTTAATGGGTGACTTTTCATTTAGGATGTTTTTATGTGATAATATTGCTGCCCCTGACCTGGATCCAATGTTACTTTCCAGGCACTGGCTCTCGTGTGATCACTAACATCCAGCCTGCGGTATACCAGCCAGCCACCGTACCTGAGCTTCTCCAGGAGGGACCCTGTCGGGCAGATGCAGGACTTTCGTACTTCATCGGCCAGCGCTGGATGAAGAACCAGGGAACCAAGCAGATGATCTGTACCTGTCTTGGCAATGGAGTCAGCTGTGAACAGTGGGGTAAGATAGTTCCTTTTGTCTTTACAAATGCACAGCAATCACCAACAGCAGCCTTTTATTTTATAGTAATTTTGGCAACTAGAAAGCAACAAGGTCACCTGTGGAGTTGCATGATTAGGGACACAACCCAAGACCTGATGCAACTGAGGTGATGAGCTCATGTTGACATATGTTTAGTCACATTTACTGTATTCATGTGTGTTCCTGTCTTCACACAGATGGACCGGCTCCAGTGTACGGTGGCAACTCCGGAGGACAGTCCTGTGTGTTTCCCTTTGTCTACAAGGGCAACACCTACCACTCTTGTATCTCTGATGGACGCAGTGATGGACAGCTTTGGTGTTCCACCTCTTCTGACTATGAGACAGACCAGAAATATTCTTTCTGTACAGAAAAGAATGGTGAGCAGATGTGTTGAATATTATTAAAGTCAGGAATTGCGTATGAATTTTAAAGTGAAATTGGTAGTTGATGAACTATTAACAACCTTGTTTTTGGAAGAGGTTACTCTGCAGTAGCTAATTAATGCTACTTCAGTAAAACTCTTGCCTATTATCTGGTTAATATGCACTAAATGTAATGGTGTACTGTACAATGTTTTAATTTTGACAAAAAGTATTCAGCTGATAAGTGACACTAGCTAGCATCTAGCAACTAGCCTAGCGTGAGTTAGTTAGTTAGTTAGCTTGTTGCATGTAAATAATAGTTTATAACGGAGATTCAACTACTCTCCACTGTTGACCAGCTGTCTGTTAAACACATTATCCTTATTTCAAGGATAACCCCTTAAAAGCTTTGAATTGAGATATTTTCAGGGCTGTCAACTAGCTTGTCCTGTCAGTCTGTGATGCTAACATTAGCTCAAACAGCTAAAGTGCAGTTTTCAACTGTAGCAGTATCAAGGGTTGTCCGGGAGGTGTCAAAATGTTTTTGTTATGCTGTCAGAAGAATGACGAGATTATTCTTTAAAATTACTCTGCAAAGTTTGACTATTGCAGTATTAATGTCAGCAAAATAAAACAAATAAAAACTAAGCAAAACTAGCTAAGTTTACTTACTAGTTTGGTTGATTTTGTTTAAAACAAAAAATCCTACCAGTGCCTAAACAAGCAACAGCATCATACTTGAAGTTTGTGATTACCATTAAAAACAAGAGTTGTATTAGGGTTTAGATAATGATAACTCATAGTAAAACTAATTTATATGTGGTTTTGTTTTTCTTTTAACAGTAATTGTGGCAACACGAGGCGGTAATTCTAACGGTGCTCTGTGCCAGTTCCCCTACCTCTATAATGGCCGAAACTACACTGACTGTACTGCAGATGGACGTAGAGACGGCATGAAGTGGTGTGGCACAACAACAGACTATGATGCAGAACATCGTTTTGGGTTCTGTCCTATGGCTGGTAAGTCTTTGTGCGTGAGATGGAGACAGAGGGAAGTAAAGGGACAGAGAGACTCTAAATGTTGGGGCTGGAGGTGCAGAATTAGGCTATTAACGCTATTCTAAATAAATCTTTCAAATGTCTATTTAAATTTTTTTTTTTAAAAACCTAAAGGAACTTTTCAAACTTTTTTTTTTTTTTACACTCTTCAGTGTTAAAAAAAACACAGATCAGTAAAGTTTGTTAGTCATGGGGGCTACTAACGTAATTAGCATGGCTAATTGCAAGGTCCCTCCCGGTCTTAGGTAAAATGCATCGCCACCCAGTCTTAATCAACATGTTAACATTAACAAAGTGATGTTAAAAAGGAGTCAGGGCTGATTGCGCAGACGCAATCTAATTTACCGTTCTCACACCTCTTTTTTATTTATAGCAAAGCCAAGCTCACATTGAAGTCACTGCCTTGTAAGAAATATGTTGTTGTGTTGTTTAGGTGTCAATTAGGTCTCCATGGGTAACAAAAGAGGCTGAAGCCAGTGAAACACTAGGGGGTCAATGACACTGCACTAACGTCTGTGAAGGAATAATGAAATGGTAATGAGGATACCAGCATGTCGTTAAACAAAGAGTTAAAACTATGAATACCTAAAGGACTTATTTAGATCTCAGGCGAATGCATGTTGATGTCTAAATAAGATGCCTAGTAGTCTAATTTATCTCGGGCATTGTTCCAATAAAGTGTACAGTCAGATGTGGTGACACTGTAAAAATATCAACAAATAGGAAGGAAGGGTAGCTCTGATTTAAACAAATAAAAATCCTTCTTACTGCTGTCTACATGAAAGTAGACTTCAAAGTAGGCAGATAGAAGATTGAATAGTTTAGCAGCAGTCTGTAAAATGTGGATGACACACAGTAGAAACATGTACAAGACTTATCTGAGATAAAGTAGTCTTTGAATTCTAAGAAAAGGATTTATTTGATCTCAGAACTTATCTCTTGTAGTTTTTTAATTTTTTATATGGCCGATCCTTTTGAGAAGTTCAAACTTTAACTCTGAAGTTAAAGGATTCTGCTTTATCAGTCAACAAGTTTAGAGTTGACGCATGTGCATATGGACAGCCTATAGAATAGTAATCCCTGTGCTTTTTTATGTTGAATTTAACATGTGCATAGCAAGTGATTTATATAATGGCTTGTACTAATTTCTTACGTTGTTCTTTTAAGCTATCTTTTTCTTCAGAATTCCTTTTTTTATAAGCCTACTTCAGTCCTGGCACCCACCTTTGGGCCGACACCCTGTTGTTAACAACACCCTGTCAGGATTTAAAGTGGGAAGAAAAAAATGCATTGATGCCCTTTAGCCAATCTCAGAGCGGGTTGTCTGTGTTAAACTCAGTCCAGCAATCAAAGCAGCAGGGAGTCTTTGATATTGACATTAATGACTTCACAGGGATTGTCAAAACAAACATGGTACTTGAGATGTTAATGGCGGTGGTTAAAGAACAGTAATAGTCCGGAGACCCTTCTGCTCCACCTGTGGCCGTCCTCCGGGAAGATGCTGGATAGGCTAATCTGGTGTCTATGTGTTCTTTTTTGGGATGGTAGGGCATGTCTCCACCTCTATTATGCCAACTGCACCATTTACAATATTAAATCAACTGTTTTCTCTCTACCTCAATAACACTATTAATAATAACATAATTACTTCTATATCAGTTCCTCTTTTAAAATAATATTTTGAAAAGAAAGAAACTCAATTTCAATTTCAGCCCAATATGTCGGCACCAGATCTTTGTTTTATCTCAGTTGGAGATACTGTCAAGTAGTTATGAAACAATTTTTCCTGGAGGAAATTGTTGTAGCTCCCTGGGTTGTTGGCTGGAATATCCAAAAAGCCAGTTAAGTTTAAATTGGCCTCTTTCATTAAACTAGTAGTTCAATTACCATAAGAAAGTATCAACTGGGTTTTAAAGAGATAAATGTGGACTGATTCTTAAAACAAGGTTGAGTTGAGGCCAAATATATTCAGACTATAGATTAACCTTGTGTATATTGAACAGACTGAAGCAGGTCAAACATACTTTCCATGTCTGGAGAACAGATCTGGATTTTAAAATGTGAAAAGCACCAGATCACTCATCTATAGACAACTGGAAAGTATGGGGGAAATCACACAAAGACATGGCCTCCAGTCAGTTAAACAGCAGCCATAATGATACAAGAAGCACTGAAGAAGAAGCAATTAAAGAGAAAATTTACTATGAAACAGAAACTCCTTTGTTTTGCACATGATGTCAAGAGATAACCTGGATTTTATTCATTAACCAAAGCTTTGAGGAACATTAGCTTGACTTGCGTTCATATTACATTCATTACACACCTTTTTTTTAAAATAACATTTTTTGACCAAATGCCTAATATGTGATACATGTGAAGAGAGAGGTTTCATGTTTGCTAACAATCTAAAATCATATAGATTACATGTAGTTTAACAGCACTCACTGTGATCATTCAAATGCCTAAATTAGCTTGAGACCCAGGTTGGCCACTGCATATCTCAAACCCCCGCCCAGGGACTTGACTATTCTATACCATGTCCTAAACATCTCCAGCCCCTGTAGTTCTGCCCCAAGTCCAAAGGATCTTCACTCTCACATGGTCCGGCTCTAGTCCACATTCTGCCTGGCATAGAAAAGTCTGGGCCGGGTTCCAAGAAGACAGATCTGACATTCATCTCCACTGCCACTTCCCTAACCCTATATGGAGAGTTAAGCAGATATGTATATGGGCATGCATGCCTATCAGCTATGTCTGCTCCTCCAACTCTACAGCGCAACCGTTGCAATGTCGTTTAGTCTGAAACTGAGTCTTGTTTAAACCATAAACGCTAGTTTTTGCCAGCATTGTAAACATTGCATTTACACAGTATTGCCACAAACATTTTTTTTTAGTCCTGAAATAAGTTTATTACACCAGGCTTGCAGGCCCATGGTGCCATATAAACAGAAGCACTTTCTTTTCCACGTGGACACCCGCATAGCTGCAGGTCTCTGCCTGTCCCACCCACCTTCACAAGCTTTCTATCGTTCCTGATTTAAAAATGACTCAGTCTTTTTTAATAACTGGAGAACATATGGGGAACACACACAGCCATTCATACACAGAAGGACACGAGACAGCTGTTTCTGGCTTTCAATACAGGAAAATCTTTTTTATGGATACAGGTGTTCAGTGGTGGCTGTATCCTCTTCAGCTTTGTGAAGTAGTAATTGTGGGGTAGAATCGGTGATCTCCAAGGTGGGTCATTCATTATAGGGCGTTTGTCTGTTTTTATCTCGATGCCGGTATGCACTGCTTATGTTACTAATGTACAATACATTATAATAATACATATGTGTTTGGATACATGCCTGTGCATCATTTTATGTAGTGTAGTTTGGTTTGTGTTTTCAGCCAAAGTTCTGTATGCGTTTGTTCCAGTTTTTACTACAAAACTCCAAACTTGAGCCAGAGTGAATCAAGATCACAACATATTAGTATGCGCTTTTGTAACAATTTTTTTCATCCTGTGTGTTCCAGCCCATGAAGAAGTGTGTACGACCAATGAAGGGGTGATGTACCGTGTGGGAGACCAGTGGGACAAACGGCACGAAGTTCTGGGTCACATGATGCGTTGTACCTGTGTTGGCAATGGCAGAGGAGAATGGAGTTGTGTTGCTTACTCCCAGCTTAAAGGTGAGTGAGTGAGTGAGTGTAACAGGGAGGGACCAAATATGTTGCATAGAGGAAGAAAAGAAGATTGAGAGTTTCTGTCGTGGCAGTGTTTTTGTCCGTGTGTGTGTGTGTGGGGTAATAATTAGGGAGGGATATTTTTAACATGCTCTTAAGTGAAGAGGTGAAAGGTCACAGGTGATATAATCACTCACCTGCAAAAAGGTGAAAAGTAAGGCTGAACACCTGCACTTTATTGGCCTTCAGTTGCACCTGCAACACACCTCCCCCACACCCACAGACAAACACACAGTTCATAAGAGCAGATGTGCAAAAGCAGTGATGTACTTAGAAAAGAAGCTTAATATTGCATTTGCTCCTTCGTGTCATTGCATGTTTATGTATAAAAAAAAAAGATATACTGTATATATCTGTGTTTGTTTGTCTGTTGCAGACCAGTGTATTGTAGATGGTCTGACCTTTGAGGTGAACCAAACCTTCACCAAACAACATGAGGAGGGCTACACCATGAACTGCACCTGCTTTGGACAAGGACGGGGTCGCTGGAAGTGTGATGCCATTGGTAAGTGTACCGTGTTTACACCTTTTTATAGGCCGCACCATTTTGTCTGTGTTCCTTCAGTCTCAACTGACGCGCAAACATTCATTTGATTTAATGGTCCAAATTCAGTTTGATAATTCTGTATATTTATGTGTTGCGTGACTTTCATGATGTGCGCCATTTTTAGTGTGCAGTGCTTGTTGAGATTGTTAATAATTCACGACAACTGCAGGCTCCGACATGTAAAGAATGATGTTAGAGGGGAGCAGCATTAGTGCCCGAACTCTAGTCGGTGGTCCCTGTTGTATTACCTGGTTTTATTCAACTCTGCCCTCAGATCAGTGCCAGGAGCCGGAGACGAGAGCCTTCTATAAGATCGGAGAGTCTTGGGATAAAGTCATCCAAGGAACCATGTACAAGTGCTACTGCTATGGCAACGGCATTGGAGAGCTCAGCTGCGAGCCCCAACTGTCCTACCCCGGTAAGATGTTAAATACGCATGTTACTCTATATAATGCAAGTGTTTGACATTCTATGGAAGCTTTGATATCTGGTTGTAAAAAGATTTGCTGGGCAATGTTAAAACACAACCTACATGTAGACTTTCCATCCTGCTCAGAAAATTGAAAAGTGTATTATCCTTATTATTATATATTAGACTAATGGTGACAGAGGAGGGTTGCATACAATGACAAGTCATTACAGACTAGTAAACAAAAGTGTTTTTGGCCTTCTAGCCTTTATCTTTTTAATGTTGCAAATCAGCCATAGGACTGCTATGACTATTACTACTACACTATTGGTATATATGATTTTTAAATCAATGCAATGGCGTGGTTTTATTGGTCAGTTATTTTATTTTATGGATTAGCAAAACAAGAACTTCAAAACTCATAAGATGCATGGAGTGAATGTTCTGCCTTTCTGTCCCTGGTACTATGCTATTATGTAGACTGCTGTTTCAGAGTGAGGTGGCACCTCTCTCCATGTGATTTTAGTGTTTCAAGTTGTTGAAGCTTTGGGTCTTTTTAAATGGGAGATCCAGGTTGATCCCTATATGGATTCTGGTGTTGTACAGGATAACGAATGGATAACATTTATCACAGTAGCTCTAAAATAGATATTTAATCCCCAGTAAGGATGTCTTAAGTAATATTGATGGTAAAATGTGCTAACTTGTGCTGCAACTCCTGCAGTGACAAATATTTGTTTAAGTCACCTCCAAAATGAGGCCCTTGACTTTGATGTGAAACAGACAGGGATGGGAGGGGGTGTGATTTCCTCTTTTTACAGATACACCCCCTACTCTGAGCCTTTGTTCTTGCTAGCATGTGGTACATCCCCTGTTCTGTTGCCACAGCTGTACAAAGTGTGTGTGTGTGTGTGCAACCCCACCTACCACGTGCACACCTTTTTTTCTTTTTTTTTTAAAAGCCTGTGTAACAACACTTGTCAATTTTGTAGATTTTCACGATCACTTTATGTCTTAGAGTTTAAACTCTTACCCAGCATCATTTAGAATAAAGCCATGCTCCGTTACACAGCATTATGCAGCCTTGATGGTTAAGTTACTTCATTACTGCTGACCGAGCTTGCCTAGATGGCATCACTGCACACACACAAGAAAACTTTCTCACAGTTTTGTCTCGACTTGAAGTTCCCACCGGAGTAGGTCTGGATCCTTTCACAGGGTTTGTTGTTTACTTGTTAGTATTCTGCCCCATTTGTCATTACAAGTGACCACGTTCTACCCCTTCTTATATGGCATCCGCCAATGAAACAACATGTTCCCATTCCTTTCACATTTTCCCTAATATATATATATATATATATATATATATATATCTAGTACATGTATGCTTGCGGATACAGAACTGTAGGTTTGACCGGCCTTTTGTAAAGGAACATTTGAACTTGTTTGCTCAGTGTCTCAAGCAGGTTGACGGGAGATACAAAATGTAGGCCACTATTTCTCCGTAAATGACTATAATAGCAACCAGCTGTGAACTTGCTCTGTGTGTGCATGTGTGTGTACGTGCAAAATACAGCATGCTAAGCTTTAAGGGCAGAAAGAGGCAAACCCAGACTCCAAGTCAGTTGGCTTACTGGGTAAAACGCCATAAAAGGTAAAAATGGAAAACCCGAGTGAAAGATTGTTTTAAAGGGTATTTTCACAAGTCTCAGATTTAGAACTACACTGATAAGATCTTCAGTTGTTTTCTTTTCCACCATCTGCGTCTATCTCTCCTTGTCTGCTGTGTCATTTAATCTTTAATCTTTTCTTATTGTTAGGATTACTCTCCACATCACTACCCTTTACTGTGGTCCTTATCACCACCTCGCGGTGCACCTCGCCGTATCAGGAATCAGTGTTGTGTCTGTGTGCAAAGTAAAGGGGAATGTGTGCACGTACGTTTGTGTGCTAAACAGATGTGTGTGTGTAAGTAATGCTGGGAGACTGTGAGTGTGTACATGCAGTGTATTCACTGCAAGCGTGCATCCGTTTTCATTTGCGTCCCACATCTGATTCTATGTAACCCTTACCCTCGCCAGTGGCCTGTGGGTCTGTAATAGGCAGTAATTGGTCCCAGATTGTTTTTGAGGTTTGTATATCTGCTTGCAACTTCTGGTTAACCGAGCCACTTGCTCAGAAACTTTGATTACAGGTCTGCTATTTGGAAAAGTGGTTAGAAAACCTCAGTTCTTTATAGAAGCTACCAGTTTCTATCAGCACAGCTTTATGTCAGGAGTCTGCTCGCCACATGACTTCTGTTTACATTAAACATGACTTGATACCCTTTTGTTCATTTCCGGAACCAGTAAAGATACTAGAAGTAATGAGCTTCTGCTGATGTAACCTTTCATTCTCAGCTTAGCCTTTTTGATATTCAAGTTGCTCCGTGCACTGTCTGGTCAATTGATAGACTTTATCCCGGGCCGCTAACTTTTTACAGTATAGAACACAAGTTTGTCCAGTGTGCTGTCAGATGTAGTAATGACTCATCAAAAAACTCATCACCGCAAGTGTTCAAGGAAATCCACTAGCATACGTGCACGGACGTGGGAGAGGTGTTAAATGTTGTTTGTCAGCGTCTACCGAGACTCGAGGAGTTCAGCTAAGACTCGCTTTTCTAGAACTGAAAGGGGTTTATACAGCACAATAAATTCCTTGATTTTGTGTTATCAGCTTGGCTGTATAGTTTTCACAAGGTGTTTTCTCACACTTATTCATTGCTTCCAACACATGTAGTTGTTTCAGCGTACTTTTCTTCTTGGACGCTTGCTGTTTGTAGAACTTAATGCCGTTGATGCTGAATCGACAACAGTAATACAGGGAGAAGTTTTCACTGTGAAATTAGTCCACTATGTTTTTTTTACTATCACTTTTTTGCCAAGTCTCCTCTAAATGCCGCTCTTCTACAAATGAACTATTCCGGCAGCAAAAGTCTGTTCGAGAGACTAGGGAAGGTTGGAAAATGTGATGAAATGGAGAAGGTTAAAGAGAAGAGAAAGTAGAGTAAAAGGCTGTTGAAATATGGGCTGGAATCTCACAGCGACATGCTAGTTTTCCCTCACTCTGAAAATACTGCTGCACACTCACTGTGAAGTTTTGGTCATTTTCAGATTGTGGAAGAGCCAGTATCTTGCCACATTAGATTTTGTGTCTGCTTGCCAGAGTTAAGATTTAATTTAAACAGTTAATATTTAAAACACTGAAAAGGCCTCCTCCTATCTATTTAATCTCTGCACAATATCACATTATGATGATATCTTTACAGTGAAACTCCTCTTACCCCTCTGTCTTTCTCTCTCTCTCTCAGGTGGTACTCGTCCTGTCCAGGTGATCATAACTGAATCTGCAAACCAACCCAACTCCCACCCTATTCAGTGGAATGCCCCGCAGTCTGCTCACATCACCCAGTACATCCTCAAATGGAAAGTGGTGAGTTTTCTGATTAAGCTTCACTGTCCGCAAAGAAATGTCACTTCCTCTTGTTCATCCCTCCACTGGTTCTGCATGATGGGCTTTAAAAATATGTTCTCATTTCTATTTCTTCTAACATGCATTCATCACATTTTTCAGAAAAACACTCTTAACCCATGGAGAGAGGTGCTGATCCCTGGACATCTGAACTCCTACACCATCTCTGGCCTGAAGCCGGGCATCACCTACGAGGGTCAGCTAATCAGCGTGTTGCGGTTTGGACGCCAAGAGGTCACGCGCTTTGACTTCACCACCAATTATGGATCCCGTGAGTTGAGGGAGTTGACAGGTCTCGGTGCAGGCTTAGTTGCCGCAGTACTGTTTAACCAACATTATTGAAAATGTATTTACCTACTTTTTACATGCATCCAGTTCCTGATTTGCAAAATAAATGTGGAAGATGATATTGAAGACAGGCCCCTAGTGCTTGCAACATCATGATCAATCTTTCTTCTGTTTGGTTCCTTAAATTTAACTTTCATTTAACCAGGAACTCCTCACTGAGATTTAAAAATGTTTTTCCCAGAGTTTCCTGGGCAGTGATGCCAGTTCTGATCTCAGAGCCAGCGAGTAGCCAACTCTCTTATTTTCCATCTTGTGTCTTTCTGTGTTTCTCGTGTAGTGGCGACATCACAAGGCGAGACCACCCAACCTCCTCCTGTGGTTGACATCTCTGAGTCGGTGACCGAAATTACTGCCAACAGCTTTGTCGTCTCCTGGGTTTCCGCTTCCGACACGGTTTCTGGTTTTAGAGTAGAGTATGAGCTCAGTGAGCAGGGACGGGCAACTGGACAACCCCTGGTGCTAGGTAAGTGCAGATGTACACAAATATATTGTGCATTGTATTTGGGCCTGATTTCAAAATAATGGAAGTTTTTACCAAGGCAGTAAATTCTTAATTTGTCAGAGATCAAAAGGTTTCTTTAAAATATATCAATGTATGAAAGCCTATGTGCTAATGCAATCTATTTGTTCCTGTCAGACCTGCCCCACACAGCTACCTCAGTGAACATTAATGAGCTTCTACCTGGAAGGAAGTATACTGTTAACGTCTATGAGGTTACAGATAGCGGAGAGGACAACCTCATTCTCACTACTTCACAAACCACTGGTAAGTAGGCACCTACACGCACTTTCTCCCAATTTTATATTCCCATCTCTCTTCTCTCATGTTTCTTTCCCATTCTCACAAAAAAAAGCTGCTAAATTGAAATGTTGTTTAGAATCCAAGACCTGCAAGCAGCCTAATGAACATGTGGCAGGGACTATAAATCAAGTGATCCAGTTTAAAAAAAAAAAAAAAAAAAGCAGTGGTTGTAATTTTCCTTCTCACACTCAAACCCCATTTGTTCCATAGCACCTGATGCTCCTGTTGATCATGAAGTGGACGAGGTGGGAGAAACTTCCATGGTGATCAGCTGGGAAAAACCACTGGCTCCTATCACTGGTATGCTATATGATAGCCAAAATCCATCACCATTCTGTTGCTAGTTTGAACCCCTGCCTGTTCATCTGTGACAGTGTCGACGCACAATTTAACGCACGTTCTTTTCCTCCGTGCAGGCTACCGTGTTGTCTACACGCCATCACTAGAAGGTGAAAGCACGGAGCTGACTCTCCCTGACACGGCAACATCTGTGACTCTGAGTGACCTTCGACCCGGGAAGTTGTACAACATCAGTATCTACGCTGTGGAAGACAGCCTGGAGAGCGAGCCTATCTTTGTACAGGTCAACACCGCTGGAGATCCACTGCCAGGTAAAACACTGAGATGTGTAAAACAATCGTTATTTGGAAAGGTTGACCTGTAAGCCTGAGTAAGGTTGCTTTTTCGGTGTGTGTGTTTTTTTTTTCTTCTTTAAAGGCCACACTTGCTTACATATGTGTATTTTCAGGTTGCTTAATTTTTTTCTTTTTAATCTCTACCACCAGCTCAAATCTTTGTATGTGACAAAGAGCCACTTTATACCAGTATACCTACAAAGACATAAGTGTGATGGGCTAATATTTACCAAAACAATTGTTTCGGTCTAGTATTGGGTTTAAAGAAAGTGACTTCAAAGAGCTTAAAATACATTTCTTGGGAGAACATTGCTGTTACTTTGAAAGCACCCACTACCCCTCCAGATACTATAAAAAGTATTTGACCAAAGATGTATGGATTAATACGCTATTGGGAATTCTGTACATTGTTAATGATGGAACCAGGAGTTGGTGTCCAGTGACCAAAAATCTCCCTATTAGGTGATGTTGATCCTTAAATATCAGCATTTGATCCTGTGTTCCCCCTGATCTGCTATTTCTTCATATCAATTTGACATATTACCCTTGTCAACGGCACTCACCAGAATTAACCTGCAAGTTATCCTGCTAGTCTCTGATCTATGTAGAAGTTTCCAATTCTTAATACTAAAACGTTCCAATGGAAAGTGAAGTCATTGAGTTCACAGCTGCTACTCTTATTCTGAGTTATGTAAAGCTTTTTAGTCTGCCAGGTCGAACATGCTGTTGGGCTAGTTGAGCAGATGCTTTGTGTGTGTGTGTGTGTGTGTGTGTGTGTGTGTGTGTGTGTGTGTGTGTGTGTGTGTGTGTGTGTGTGTGTGTGTGTGTGTGTGTGTGTGTGTGTGTGTGTGTGTGTGTGTGTGAACAAGCGCACACACACACACACACAGTCCTGTTGGATTAAAAAGGCATGACCTAATTGAGTGTGTGCTGCCATCTTCGGACAGACAAGTGAATGTCTGTAGATCTACACTCTGTAAAGTTTTTACACACAAGTTGCCTGAGCTGCACACGTCACTGGCTTGGGTGCAGAGTTGGTGCTAACTCCTAACATTGTCATATGATGGTTATCATTTCTGTCATTTATCAACTGTTAAACTCAGATCGGCTGCGTCTGATTAGACGTGTGTTTTTTAAATTGTGTTTTCTGAATCGCCTGCAAGATAAAATTAGGTCATGGAATAGAATTTTCAAATACCACACCTTGTTTAGCAGATACTATTTCCAATATGACCCAATGAGTTCTCCCTTTTATTGTCTGTTTAAGGTAGTAAGAGGCACAACCTTTTCTTTTATATAGTAAGGCACTTAAACACTGAGGAGTTCTTTCATTTAAATTTAAAGAATTACATTTTTTTCCCCCTGTCCACAGAAGAAATTACTTCTCCCACAGACCTGCAGTTCTTTGAGGTGTCAGATAAAAAAATCGTTCTGACCTGGTCCGGCCCAACCGGCACCGTTTCGGGTTACCGGGTCACCGCCGTCCCTGTCGATGAGTCTGGTTCTCCACAGAGGGAGTTGACTCTGCCTGTCGGTCAAAACGCCTACATTGAAGTGTCACACCTGCAGCCTGGAACACTGTACCGCTTCAGTGTCTACACCATTCACAACGGAGAGGAGAGTTTACCACTTATTGGGGAGCAAACCACTAGTGAGTATGGAAATTACTACGCACACACAAATCCATCCCTGCAAGTTGATTTTCATACCACAGTGAAATGAATTGAAACTACTTTGTCTGTGGAAGGTTGAAAAGCAATCTATAAATGTCTGTAATGTATAATACGTATATGTGAGAGAAACTAGTGATGATCCATTTTCTAAGTCTGATCTCAATTGTTTGCTCTCCTGTGATTATGACTTAAGAAAAGGTGGGGGGGAAAAGGTTTTGATATGGTATAATCTTTTTGAGTTCCTTGATTTATTTATCTTTTCATCTGTGTAAGCAGGTGGAAAAAATAAGTTTTTGTCAGAATCATTTTGTGTTTGTTGTTGTAATACTCATGTCGGCCACAAGAGGCTGAAGCGCACCACTACCCCGTGTCTTAAATAGGACTAAAACCATTGGTATTTTCTTCCTGGTGAGTTTTTGTCTTTTCTTAGAAAAGTTGTCCTGGCAAAACCCTTTTTTCCCCACCTCAGATCAGACTTAAACAATGGATCACCCAATCGTTTTTTTCTCACTTGCCTCTCAGGGCTTCCGTATTTTTTTTTTTTTTTTTTACAAATTTTTCCTTTTTTAAAAAAAGAAATCTAACTGGCCATATCTAACAGTGTTTATTGATGTGTCTTTTTAGAGCCTGATGCTCCCACAGATATCCATTTTGCCAACGTGACCGAGGGCAGTGCTGTGATGTTGTGGTACGCCCCTCGTGCCAAAATCACCGGCTACCGTCTCTTCCTCACCGTTGAGGGCTCTAACCCCAAGCAGCTGCGCCTGCCTGCCCACATTTCTCAGTACACCCTCCTCAACCTGAAGCCTGATACCGAGTACACCGCTATGCTACATGCAGAGCAAGAAAATACCCTGAGTGAAGGAGAGACCTCTGTATTTACCACCAGTGAGTGTCTGATGCATATACAAATGACCATAAAGCACTATGGTCACTGTGCGTATGCTCAAAGGCTGTGGTGTGTTTTAGAACTCAAGAGTTCTTCAGAATAGTGTTTGACTGAATGTTTGTTTGTGAAAAGTGAGGGTATGATTTTATTATTCAGCAATTTTTAAGTAGTATGTTACATGTGTAAGGGAGAATACAAAATTCTAAAATATTGGCAATGGTCAGCTTGAAATAAATCCCAAAAATATTAGTAATGGTTTCGGCCTTCAAAAACCAAGATTGGTCATTAAAGATGAGTAGAGGACACTGGCATTATGGATACAGTTAAGTGGAAAGAAAGGTGCTATTTTCTGAACATGCATACGTAAATCTTCACACATTTGTATCTTAATGTGTGTTTTTTTTTTTTACTCTGTGTGTTTTGTAGAACTGCCAATGGGCAACGCTCCTAATTTCAGCACTGATGTGACTGACACCTCCATTATAATCTCCTGGACTCCAGTTCCCCGCATTGGATACAAGGTATACTTACTGCTATTAAATACCCCACCACACACACATTCATACATCTGATGTTTCCCATTCGTTCCCTTAACATTAACTAGATTGTGTGATTGTCTTCAGATGCAAATTGTTTCCTTCCGTTTGCTTTAAAAAGACCATTCCAGTTATTCTTAGCTAAGTCTAGGCCCCATTGGAGTTAAGTAACATGGAAACCACTGACCTCAGAGTCTAAATCTGATTGGCCGAAATATGTCACACCAGAGATGAGAATGTTCTGCCGATTCCCATATTCTTGGGAAAACATTGACCTCCGACCTTTACCTCCTGTACCCTCAATCCATGTCTCGCTCTCTGCTGGTCACTGACACTGTGTGCATTTATCTTTCAGTTGACAGTACGTCCCAGTCAGGGCGGAGAAGCCCCCAGAGATGTGACCTCTGACTCGGGAAGTATTTACGTTTCTGGTCTGACTCCAGGAGTGGAGTACACCTACAGCGTCCAGCCAGTTATTAACGGACTCGAGCAGGGAACCCCAATTACACGCCGTGTTGTAACACGTAAGAATAACGCAATGAATATTGACTTTGTCTTCTTTATTATTCTTGTCTTTTCTTTTTATTGCCTGCTGTTTGTATTATTATGTATTTATCTTTTAGTCTTATTCCTTTCCTTCTCCTCCTCTCCCTTTTTTCTTCTTTGTCTCCAGCTCTGTCTCCTCCTACTGATCTGAACCTGGAGTCTAACCCAGGCACCGGAGAGCTCACAGTCCAATGGAATGGGGCCAGTACACCAGGTACACATACACCTACATACCCAGGTGTGCTTGAAAAACATTTGAGTGAATTTAGTTGCACTCACCACTCCAAAAAATCAATCAAACCGCTTAACACTATGCATCTTTTGATTGTTTTTGATGAAATTGGTTGGAGTTTGATTGATTGCTTTCCTTTTTGTTAATTGATTTATCTCTCAGTCAGCTGCAGTCTATTAAGACATTGCAAACCAAAAAAAAAAGTGTTTTTTCTCAGCATTATTGATGCATTATCTCCTGTTTCTTCCTCTCATTTCCCACCCCATGTAAAACTGTTCCTTCTTTTTCTGTCTTTCCAAGACATCACTGGCTACAGAGTGACATGCACTCCTACCAAAGGGCAGCAGGGAAACAGCTTGGAGGAGTTTGTAGAGGCAGGTCAGAACTCCTGCACCCTGGAGAATCTCAGTCCAGGAGTGGAGTACAACATCAGCGTTGTTACTGTTAAGGATGATATGGAGAGCACTCCTATATCAACCGTCATTACACCAGGTAAGTGAGCTGTCAACTCCGAATCCTGGGGGGTTTTAATGGACTTTTGAGATCATGAGGTATGGATATTCAACATGAGAATACTAAATGAACCATCATTTGACAGAGTCTGTCCTGTCTGTCCCCATGTTTAAATTAACATATTATGTTGAAAGTCAATATGTTAAAATAGCGCATTAGCTTTCAACATTTAACAGATACTAGCTCTGCTCTAACTTAGCACCATGAAGGTTTTGCAACACTAACGCTATATTACCTGTGTCTATATTAAAAATGTTCAATGGAGACGCTTCATTGAATGAAACCTCACTAGATGGGTTATATAAACCAGGTAAAGCAGCCTTGCATTAGCTCTTCCATTGATGCGATATGTTGAATATCTCACCCTACTGGAAGCAGACAATTTCCATTGCTCGCCTTGACCACTGCTCCTGTCTTTTTGTCTGTTGCTTTCCTCTTTCTGGCCCTTGTGTCCAACACCCTCCCTTTCTTTACACCTTTTGCCTCTTGTTTGTTTGCCGTGTCTTTTGTCTTTTTCTTTTTTTCCTCTTCCCTACACCCCTTCCTCTTTCAACCTACCCAGACGTCCCACAGCTGACAGATCTCACCTTCAAAGACGTGAGCGACACCACCATCAGTCTCCGCTGGTCGCCGCTCAACACCACAGCCATCACTGGTTACAGGATCACGGTGGTGGCAGCCGGCGAGAGCGTGCCCATCTTTGAAGACTTTGTTCTGCCAACGGCTGGTCATTATACCGTGTACGGACTGGAGCCTGGTATCGACTATGACATTAGTGTGATCACTGTGACGGAGAATGGCGAGAGCGAGCCCAGCACAGTCACTCAGAAGACCTGTAAGATCCACTAAACTAAAAAGATGTCCTTTACTACTAACATTATTACGTTTTCTTATTGGAAGAGCCATTCTGTCATGAATAGGAATACAAAACTACCCCCTGTGCTGTTGGCATAGCTGTACAAAGCGTGCGTGTCAGTCATCTGGTTTTAGTTGCAGGGTTTTTATCATACAGAGTCTCAATTTGCAAACAATGCAAAATTCCCCCAATGCAAACACTGCTTGTTTTCTGACTTTTAAAACATTGTAAAAACTTCAGACATGGATTTACACGGACACACACATAAAACACAGGCTCTTCCCTTAAATAGATGGTAGATTGAATACTTTTCTCTTTTAGTCATTTCATTATTTTCTTGTTTCCTCTTATTTGCCTCCTCACTCTTTCATAGGCATATTTTAATTATCTGACCAGCTATTTACTTACTATATAACAAATCTTATAAATGTGCCATTTGAATACATTGTTATCAAGCTGCTCTCTCTTTTCAATAGCTGTACCAGCACCCACTGATTTGGTCTTTGGCCAGGTCGGGCCGGACAGCATGGAAGTCACCTGGGTCAATCCCCAAGTCCCCAACTCTGCCGACATCAACAGCTTCCTCATCAGGTACGTGAAGAAGCATGAAGTGTTCATAAAGCTCAGTATTCATTTATTTCTGATTTCAGATGTTATCTTGAGGACACACTGATTGTACGCCCACTTGTCCCACTGGTCTCCTTATTATTCAGGTATCATCCCATTGACGATGAAGATGACATTACAGAAACCAGCACAGGAGGCAGGAGTAACAGCGTGGTGCTAAGGAGTAAGTTAGCAAAACAAAGAATACACGACAACACACGCATACAAACGACTACATTTTGTATTTATGTCTCTTTCACTGTCCACAGACTTGCTGCCGAACACAGAGTATCTGGTGAGCGTGGTGTGTGTGTACGAGCAGAGAGAGAGCTCGCCCCTCGTCGGCACCCAGAAAACAGGTGAGTCTGCTGTAATGTAACAACAGGGGTTAGTCCAGAAATGGGTAAATAAGTAAGCAAATAAGCTTTTTTTTCAGGGCACAGATGCTATAACTTTTAGTATTTGGGTGATCTTTTCAAATTTTTTTTTTTGGCCTTTTTATGATTTTAAAGGTTTTCTTTCCTGCACCTTCATCCATCCTTTTCTGTATCTCCCACCCTTTCAGTTCTGGATTCACCGGTTGGCCTGCGTTTCTCTGAGATCTTCACCAACTCCTTTACCATCAACTGGCTTGCTCCCCAGAGCAAAATCTCCGGTTACCGTATCCGTCACCAGATGGTCAGCGGCGGGAGGGCCAAGGATGAGAGGCTGCCCCCGTCCAGGAACCACTTCACCCTGACAGGACTCATTGCAGACACGGACTACTTGGTCAACATCTACGCCGTGAGCGAGACCCATGAGAGCCTGCCGCTCAGTGGGAAACAGAAGACGAGTAAGACATCCTGATTTAGTACTCTATTTCCTCCAGTTGCTCAGGTCACGTTGTTTATTTATTTTTTTTGTCTCTGGCCTCTTCACTCTCTCTTCAGTCTCTGATGCTCCCACAGACCTGGAAGTGCTCGACTCCTCCCCCACCAGCATCACCGTCCGCTGGGACGCCCCCCCTGTCACTGTGCGCTACTACAGGATCACACATGGAGAGTCTGGTGAGCTAATAAAATGGCTTTTTTCTTTTCTTTTTCTAGTTCATAGTGTTCATTTATTGGGAAGTTTTGTGTTTGAAGATTCCTGCCACTGTATCCATCATCCGACTATTGAGTATTCAAATATTGGTTTCTCTAACATTTATCACGTTATTATTATTCTTTACCTAGGAGGTCACAGTAATCCTAAGGAGTTCACAGTGCCTGGCTCTCAGTCCACCGCCACAATCAGAAACCTGAAGCCCGGCACTGACTACACCGTCACCGTCTACGCTGTGACTGGTCGAGGGGACAGCCCCGCATCCAGCACTCCAATCTATGTCATGCACAAGACAGGTACACACAGTCCCATGGACATAACGCACCACTTTTAAAAGATTTATCCTGCCTCCTTGGGTTTCCACTCACAGCTTTCTCTTCTTCTCCATCTCTCCACCCTCCTCTCCTAGGTGTCGACTCTCCCTCTGAAATGGAAGTGATGGACGTAAAGGACAACAGTGTCACGGTGAGGTGGACCCCTGCCCAGGGCCCAATCAAAGGATATAGGGTGACTGGGGTCCCCAGAAATGGACAGGGACAGTCTTTCACTGAGGTGGTGGCTCCAGGTATGGTGTTTTGTGTGTAGTGTTTGTCAGTATCTTAAAGCTGTATTAGATATAACCTTGTTCTGGCTTCTCAGTTTAAACTCTAATGTCTTTTTCTTCCCTGTTTTTTGTATCCCTTTCCTTCTCTTTTCCAGACCAGATGGAGATTACTTTCTCAGGACTGATGCCCACAGTAGAGTACGTTTTTAGTGTATATGCTCTTGGACAAAATGGAGAGAGCTCTCCACTGGTGATGAATGCTTTAACAAGTAAGGGTTTACACTTTCTAGAGATATTTGTGAAATATAGTTTCTTTCACAAATTGAAAAACAACCTCCTGACCTCTCCCCTTACTTCTCCAACCCCACTACCTCGCCACCCTTCTCTCTGCTCTCATCACCTTTTTTTAGGTGTAGACCATCCCAAGGACCTGACCTTCTCAGACATCGACTCTACCTCTCTGCAGATCACCTGGGACAGCCCTGAGGGAATTGTCACATCTTACCGGGTCTTGTATTCAAGTGCGGAGGAGGGAGAGAGAGAGCTGCGTCCTGCTCCCCGCGGAGATGCCGAGTCTACTATTATCTATGGTCTGCAACCCGGCACGGAATACACTGTGAAGGTCATCGCTGTGCATGATGACAGAGCCAGCACACCGCTTATCGGGACGCAAGCTACAGGTAGGCACGAAAATGTGATACAAACAAGAAAAAGTGAAAGGTAATGTTCAGAAACCAAACTGAAAAATTTTAATATTTACATTTGGGTGCACTGTAGAAAGGTGTAAAATCCTGTGTTCTGTGAGCCGCTCCCTCTGCTCTAACCCTTCTTTAAATGTCCTGTCCTCCCCCCAGCCATCTCACCCCCCGCCAGCCTCCAGTTCTCCTCGATTAGCCCTACCTCCTTTACCATGAGCTGGGCTGTGCCGCGCCAGGAAAACCGACTAACTGGCCTGACTGGCCTCACGGGCTACCGTGTGGTGGTGAACCCAAAGAACAAGAGCGGTCCTACCAAGGAGTTAAACTTGGCCCCGGACGCCACACAGGCACACATCTCTGGACTCATGGTGAGTGTGGAGTCTGCGAGTCTGAGGGAAGATGTTGTTTAAGGGTTGTTCTCCTACCTTCCAGATAAACCATTGGTATTCATTTATGTTATTAGAGTATGAAAATGGACTTGCAGAGACGTCCATCACAGTCAATGTTGTCCCTTCTTGGATCTCCATTACCTTGCAACAATAGCAGAACTAAGAAAACATGTGCAGTGTTCACTGATTACAAAAAGTAATACATAGACAGACTCATACCTGTGGGTACACATGCATACACATGCAGGAGCGGTTATGATTGCAGCTACAGCCAGGACGCACAGTCCTGTGGAGATTGCGCAACACTGTGATTGACTGACATCTTTTATTCTCCATTTTCCTCAGGTTGCAACTGCCTATGAAGTCCATGTTTATGCCTTGAAAAACTCTCTGACCAGCAGGCCAGTCCAGGGAGAGGTCACTACTCTAGAGAGTGAGTTTGTAACTTTATAAATTGTGAAATCCTGACAAATGGATGCACGAAAACAGAGATTGCATTGTTGTTTCAGCATCGTTGTTGCAGATAGTTCTATTGCAAAAAAACATTATTGTGTTTATCCCAATATCCTACTCTCTCACTCCTTGTTTTGTTCCTTCTCACCCTGACCATCTCTCCCTTTCCTCGTCTACCTCAAGATATCAGCCCCCCTCGTCGTGTACGTATCTCAGACGTTAACGACTCTTCCATCACGCTGACCTGGCGCTCCAAGACAGAAACCATCTCTGGCTTCCTGGTTGAGACCACTCCCACCTCCTCCTCTGCAGGCTACACACCCATTACAAGAACCATTGGCCCTGACTCGCGTTCATACGTTATTACAGGTACACACATATGAGACTGTATACATGCACAAAGGTGTACACAATGTGTAATAGAATAATAGAATTATTAATAATGAATAATGTAAAATTGCATATAGTATAATTCAATAACATCCATTTCTTAGTATCATTACACAAAAGCACACAATCCATCACTAACCTGTCACTGTGTCGTCACTTCAGGTCTGGAGCCGGGCACCAATTACAAGATCAACATCTATACACTGAAAGGGAACGGACGCAGCGCTCCTCTCACGCTCACCGCCACCACAGGTAACCCTTCACCTCAATCATACTGTGTGTGTGTGTGTGTGTGTGTGTGGCCACTGAATAATAATAATAATATTAAAATCAGTACCCATGTTTGCAGCATGCACATATAAATGAATAAACACTGCAGCAGCATCAAAAGGTCTCCATGCTCTTCTACTCAGTTCGTACCTTTTTTTTCTTTTCTACATCAGTGGTGGAGATTTAAATTTTTTAAGACAAAAACTCAAAGTATTTCGCCTCAAGTGCATCCTTTGCCAATCCGCACCTAGTTCTCTGACGCTATAAAGAAACACAAAAAAAACCTAAGTTCAAAGCAGCTTGATCAAGTCTGCTTCAAGTTTTATAATAAAATATCACAAACTGGCATTATTATATTTTCAGATTCGCTATAATTTGTGAATATAATTTTTTTTTTTAGCCCTCTTTAGTTGTCAGTTTGTTTACCCTTACATAATGCTGAACAGACAACATCCAATGCATACAAATCAGTATTTTGGTCATTTGCAGATGTTGTGTTATGCTTCAGTATTCGGTGTAGTTTTTGTACGAGTGCAAAAAATAAAATGTAGTTTTTCTGAGTATTTACTTACTTGTCTGTCTCTTCCAGCCAAACCTGTGGTCATCCCGGCCACAAGTATCCGCTTCACCTCCCTGAACCATAACAGCATCTCTTTCAACTGGGAGCCATCACGCAGCCCAGGGGTTACTGGCTATTATGTCACCTATGAGGAGGCCGGGGGTTTGCCTCGAGAGGTTATCCCCAGACCCCATGCAGGCCAGATCTACGCCACTATCAATGGTGAGTGAGGAGCATAAGATTTACTGCACACAGACAAAAAAAACAAACCTGCAAATACATTGATTTAAAAATACATAAATAAAAAATGGGACACATATTGACAACTTTTTGTGTATTTGTTGTGTTTGATCAAAGGTCTGAAACCAGGAACTGAGTATGTCATTAAGATTGTCGCGCTGCAGAATGCTTTGAGAAGCACACCTCTAGTGGGAAAAGCCAGAACACGTAAGTGCAGCCTTCATCCACCTGCGAGCATGAATGGCCCCTGCAAACTTTAGATCTTTAATTTCTTTTATTGAAGTAAAAATTGCTCCTAAATATTTGGAACATTGTGACAAATTGCACCTTCCTTTGTCATTTTGGATAAACCGGGCATTTGACATGTGTCTTGCAAAGACTAAAACTGTACCCCTATCACTCTTTCAGCTGCGCTTATCATATTCACAAGTATCACGTACAACTGGTGTTGTGGAATAATAAAACTAGTCGCTATTTAGTCTTCCGAAAAAAGTGTTCATAAATCTATAAAATACAACATTATGGGCTGTTTTCATATTGCCCACTTTCAGGAATTGTGCCAAGAATTGCACTAATTAGGTGAGGTAATCTTGTGTCTCCGCTTGAGGACACAAGTTTTATTCCTTCTTAAACTTGTTTTTACGTACATCCAAAAATGTTGCCATAACAGCATCACTAATTATTTCTGTTGGCAAAAACATTACAAAACTAACAAGTAATACGTTATACTTGCCACATGTGTATTAACACATGTTTGAGAGCTATGCTCTGCTGCCTTCTGCTGGCCATCTTTTCTGCTGCTAATGTAGTTATTACTCAAAATGGTCTGCAACTAAACAGCTGGAGGTGTCTCAAACCACTAATTATCTGTTTCATAATGGCATTACCATAGCCAGTCAAAATTATTTAGCTAATTATTCAGAGCAAACTAACTCATTTTGATTAAATCCAACTAAGAGGGCTCTATCAAATATACAACTATAACTTGTACTGGGATCAAATGCAAACCTCACCATACAGCAGTCTGTTCCTTGGCTTGTATTGATCCATTAGATGCATTTTTACCCTCATCATCTTCACTGATTTTGGTTTTCTTATTAAATTTTATTTAATTTTTTTTGTGTGTGTATTGCATTATAAGAGACGGGCAGGTAAATGGGTTTTCTGGTGCACAGTGGAAACGCAATCATCTTGTGTTTTTTACCGCTAAAAATACAGCTAGTGGATCAGTGCATTTGCTTTGCTTTGCTTGCCTTTAACATGTATTATACACATGTCTCTTGTCCAATCAGAGCCAGCTCCAGATCATCTATTGGTCCCAGAGCTGCCACAGCTTCCTGTTCCTCACCGACCCACCACTGACATCCTGGATGTTCCAGAGTCTTTCAACGACAAGATGTAAGAGTCTGCATAATCACACTGAAATTATTCATCCACAACAAAAAGGCAGGACCAAAAACTCCTAAAATGTCCATGCAGTGCTTTTGATCTTTTTCACCTGTTTTTATACTTTACCCTTTCTGTTTCCAGTTTTGACACCAACCATGTTCACTTGGCTGGTACAAGTGGCCAGAACCAACCAGGCCAGCAGGGCCAGCACATCTATACCGAGTACCAGAGCCTCGGCCCTAATAACGGACTTCATGGCCCCTTCAGTGGACCCAAAGAAGGCCAGAGACCGACTCTCAGAGAACCTCTCATCTATATTCCTGTGGCAGGCCCTGATGGAAACAGAGTACCCTTGGTCAAGGTGTGAGAGAGATCACTGTTCTGTAATGCATAACTTCAGCTGTTCTGTTTCTTTGTATAATATAAAAAATGTGGATGGTTAAGATATGTAGTTTTAGTGCATGATGATAATTCTTTTCCTATTCAGAAATGTAGAACTTGAACAGAAGCAGGCTTGCTAATACATTAGCTGCAATCCTTTTTAATATTTTAAAGTGCATATGTAACATTTTTGGAGATTTTATGAGGTGACATTATCTTATTATCTAATATTATATAATAATTATCTGATCCTGTAGGTGAGCGACGGTCCCCTGCCAGGTCTTGCGTTTGGTTTCCCTGACAACGAAACAGAGTTGCCCCAAGAAGCACAGACGATCACAACTATCTCCTGGTCTGGCGTTCCTCACACTTCAGAGTACGAGGTGTCCTGTAATCCTATTACACACACCGAGGAAAGAGGCTTCCAGGTATACCCAAACATAGTCACACACACATTTAGTGCTGGAGAAGTAAGGACCATTTATTAACTTTCTCTTCCTCCATATAGATGCGTCTTCCTGGCACCTCCAACAGTGCCACGCTGATTGGATTGACATCTGGAGCTTCCTATAACGTCATAGTAGAGGCCATGAGGGGCGGGGCTAAAGAGAAGGTTTTGGAGGAAGTCGTAACCGTTGGCAACGCTGGTACAGTAGTTTAATATGCATTCCTATGTATACACAAACATTAGTTAATTGTATACAATCTTACTCGTACAGTACATACAAACCTCTACACACACACACATATGTACAGACCACCTATATAATGTTATAAAATAATAAAATAACAATAATAACCTAAAATATCATAATAAAAAATAAATAGAAATATCATCTAAATACATTCCAGTGTGCTTTCCTGACTTGTATTATGATTCCTGTAGCTGTAACATTATTTTCAATATGTCTACTGTGTGTATCATCTTTCTTTTGTCAAGTTAAACCACATCAGTTGGTTCTTTTCTAAACATGCGTTTCTTCCATCTCTTAGTTCCAGGTGATATCCCCATCACCACCAACCGGGACGTGTGTTACGACACATTCACACAGACCTACCAGGAGGTTGGCTCAGAGTGGGAGCGCATGTCTGAGACAGGCTTCAAGCTGTGGTGCCGCTGCATGGGGCTGGGCAGTGGCCATTTTAGATGTGATTCATCCAGTGAGTGGCTTAATAACCCCCATCCCAGCATGCTTTGCAAACACACCATGGAATTAGAAATTCAAATAATTCTATGTGATTTACTCAAGAGGAATTTATAAGAGAAAATTGTAAAACAAATAGATCATAGACGAAAGTCCGAAAAGATTTTTGGAAGTATGTGGAACACGAAACAATAAATACATTTTACATTATGACCTTTATAAATTCCTTAGCTACAGTTCAAAAGCCATAGAATGTTACGTTTCTATGTGCAGTAATAAAATGACAGCATGGGCAGCCTTAGCAATGTTTACTAGATCATTTATAGCAAACTTACTTGGAGTTAAATATTTTCAGATACTATTTTATAAATTCATCATAAAGATGATTATTTCTTTACTATGTATGAGTCTGTCTGTAGTCTGCCCATGTTGGTCTCTCTGCTCTGCCTCTGTAAACTGCGAAACCATTACAGACAGCAGAAAGCTAAGCTAAGCTAAGCTAAGCTAACTGGCCAGCGTCAGTCTCAGTTATTTGTATTGTCAATACAGCTAACATGACAATACCAGAAACTGAGATCACCCTCCATGTGCCATCGGTTCAAAGTAATTTCACTTTCTGTGTGTGTGTGTGTGTGTGTGTGTGTGTGTGTGTGTGTGTGTGTGT
>CALSBV010011748.1:6020234-6033285 GCA_943590825.1 Bovichtus diacanthus
TGTGTGTGTGTGTGTGTGTGTGTGTGTGTGTGTGTGTGTGTGTGTGTCTGTTATGGACACTGCGTCCTTGTGATCAGAATGTGTATGTGCATTAACTTTTTTTCTCCACCTCTTCAGGGCTGGCGTTGTGAGAACTGCAGAAGGCCAGGAGGACACACTGATGTGGACGCTGACCTCCTTCAACCTGTTAATTCAGAAGTCTTCGACCGGTACAGAGAAAACGCTCTACGCAAACTGGTCAGTCTCCTCACTATATGTTTGACGACTGATATTCTGCTCGTAAATAAATATAAAAATCTAGTTCCAAATATCAACACACTATATACATTATACATACCTCTAACAACTTTAAACTTGAACTGAAAAGGACTTTGTTTCATCCATGTCTACTGATCTCTCAAATTCAACAATATCTAGTATTTCTAAACCATGTCTAAGTGCAAGACCTAAAGTAAAGTAGTTTTTTAAATTTTTTTATAAATGTTATGGAAGCTACTGTATTTTAGTTCCCCACAAACTGAAACTCTATTATCTACTCACCCTTATTTAAACTACAGCCATTATGAAAGTATTAAGTATTACATTTAGCATAGTTTTGGTGATCTGTTATTTCTCGTTGTTACTCTAAATCCAGTCAAAACTAATAAATCATCTCTTCTCTCTTTCCCTCTCTTCTTGCCCTGCCCTTCTTTGCTCTGCAGAACATTCAGTGTCCGATTGAATGTTTGAGGCCAGAGCTGCTTGCGGACACTCACCCCCCCTCAGATTAGACAAAAGGGGAGGATAAGTAAAGGAAGATGAAGAAGTGAGACCCCCTTACAGCGTCGCTACCACTTCAAGAAGGAAGCCTCCTACTGTTTTCATCAAAAGAAGACTTTCCATCAGATCTATGCCTTAAAGGTTTCCCCCCTCACACAATTTAAGTGCCTTAACAAGACTTTTCTACACCAACCTCTGTGCCTTTTTCAAAGATCCGTCCAACTTTTCATGTTGGCTGTGATCCTGTCTTCTTCAGTAGAAACAAGGATTTTTTCATCCAATGAATTTTTCACATCAGTCTGTTAGAGCACAAAACTGCTGCTTTATCACCTCAAACCTGCCTACCCCCATACATACTGTAGACACACACACACCAGGTGCAGTATTGTTGTGTATTTTACTGTTGCTTTGGGACTTTTCTGTAATTCAAAACCATTCCATGACAATTATCTTCATTTGACCAAGACAAAACAAACCACTTCAAATGTGTCCGATTTTATGTAATTATGTTCCACATTTGTTGCATTTCCCATGATTTCAAGTCTCACTGTGACTAATGTATATTCAGAAACTATTTAGATAATGATAGAATGCATTTCCAAATCAGCAAAGTGAGTTTATTGCAAAGTAATACCAAAGCCATACAGTCTAACATTGTTGCCCAAAACAACTTCTACAGTTGTGTATCAGCTTGACTCAGTCTAAGTCAGATTTAAATAAAATTGATGTTTTTATTAACTTGAATCAGTATTCTTTGGGATGAAGGAGATTACAGTTGGAAAAGCTGTACAATACTGTAATTGTCCTGTCAGCCTCTCCCTGGTCAGTGTCCTGCTATTTTGATGACAGAGCAAAGGGTCACTAAGATTTCTCTTTTTTACATTACAAGAAATTCAAAACAACAAACTTTCCTTAAAAAGATAAGCACTGTTACTATAGAGTTGGTATTAAAAAAATGTTTCCTTGCTGTTATTACGGTTTAGGCTTTGGAAGTCACCATGTAGATGTGATTCTGTGATCTGTAATATGGGTATTTTGAAAGTACATAAGGTTTAGCACCTAGAAAATCTATAAAGCCAAAAGCTGACTGACCAAAAGTGAAACTGTTATTTCAAAAACATATTGTAAAATTCACCATTATTTCCAAGTGTAATGCATTTTAATTACATAAATGTTTGTATTTTTCGTTTATTTTTTAATTCATTCTTTTATTTATCCCTTTTATTCAGGCATTTTGTTCAATGCTTTTTTGGGGTGTACACTTTATTTTTGTTTAACTTGTTTTTATATTGTTGGTGCCAACATCTGAACTACTGTGGACTGAATCTTTTTAATAAACTGAAAAAACCCAAGCCAAATGTTGTCAGTTTTTATTTTTTTTGTATTGGGGGAGAATGAGTATTTTCCAGGATATTTCTCAGGTGAGGATGATGGGAGATTTAAGTTTTGTACCATGACTCCAGGAACCAAAGGGGTGCAGCTCTTTTAAGATCTGAGTTGTTTAGCAGACGAAACTATAAGTCGATAACTTTATAATAATAAAGAGACAAACATTTCATTTATATGATATATATATATATATATATATGCGCTGAATACGTGTAAGGTCTGCGCTTTTATTCTGAAAAGCAAAATAAACTACACTTAGTCTTTCCTTCAGAGTAAAATTTCGGGTAATCATTGTTGAGCAAACCTTTAACAGACTCGTGCACTAAAGCTTATTTTAATGGTAGGCTAGTGTCAGAATGATGACATTTGTTCCAACATAAACCTCTCTGGTTTTCTTCTTATACTGTTGCAATGCTAAATCCTCCTCCTGGGATTACTGTTTCATCTGAATATTAGGGTTCATTATATTAGGGCCTACCTTTTATACAGATTGGTGAAACACTCAAATAAAGTTCGTGTATACTTGTACTTTAATTAATGTGCACTAATACGATCAAATGTGTCCGCTATTGTCGTGTTCTTACATTTGGAAATAGAGACGCATAGAAATCAATTTCAGAAAACTTCCCTTCATATTAACTGTATTTATTCGATGATGATAAGGTACGCATTACAAAAGTACTCAGCTGAGGACCATTTCACTGTCCACAGACCACATTTAAGTAGTTCCTCTGTCTCACAGATCTCTTGTTTATCACATATTTTATACCCGCCGCCTTTCAGGTATAGTCTTCTCTCATTGGTTGGCTGGGGCCAGGTCCTATTGGCCCCTTGTTGGCATTTAGGCGTGGCCACGCCTCTCAGCGCTTCTCTGCTCCAATCAGATCTTCAGTCACCCTTTTAGGTGGCGTACTCTTCCGCCTCACAGTTTACAAATATTGCTTCTTATTTCACAATAATTGGCCACTATACTATGCGTAGTCACTTAATTCAATAACATTTTTCATATCACATTTAATACTTATAGATAAGGACACAATAAGGCACATTGTAACAGCTTATATATTGATTATTCTCACACTATAACTCTGTAGGCTTCACATGGGGGGGCGTACGGATGACGCTTTTATTCTGAAGAAATCAAAGCGGAAGTGTTGTTGCCGCCGAGGAAGCAAAGAGTAGGTTAGAAGTTCGAGAGAAGTCCGGTTAAATCTCCTGAATACAGACAAGATGGCAAACGTTTCCATTGACAGTATAATCCTGAAGCTCCACGATGTGAACGCGGTGAAGTTCGGAGAGTACCAGCTGAAGAGCGGCATGATCTCACCCATTTATATCGACCTGAGGGTGCTCGTCTCCCACCCAGCGCTCATGAACCAGGTAAACACGTGCTGCACGTTCTCCCGGGTGCACAGCGTGATAATCTCAACTTCTAAAGGAACAAACAGCACCTAGCTACACCATCTAAACACTTAATGCTGTTATAGGAACGCTAAAATGTAAGTTGTTCCCTTGTTGAAGTGATGTGTTGTTGGTTGCGCACGTGGGTGTATATCGATGGTCTAAAGGTCCAATAATCGCAATAATGGACTTGCATTTTTTCAATAAACCTCCTCATTCAGGGACAAGACCTTCATGCCAGATGCAAGCTATGCAATATTCGGTTGTCTATACACATGGGCTGGTCAAAAAAAATCATCAACAAGACATCAATGTAACTAACTATAATACAAAATCGCTAAATAAAGCCTCCAAAATGATCGTATAGTGAGTGAGTTATTTGAATCAGATTTAACAACATTGGGCATTAACAAATATATGCAATACATGTAAATGTATATATTTGATCTTGTTAAGTTAACCTAGTAGCCAATAAAAAGTTCCTCCAAAAAACTATTGTTTGAAAGTTTATCACCTCTAGAGGTCTCAAAAAAAAAAATTTCTAACTACTCATTAACAACTATTTTATAGAGATAAAAAGCAAATGGGTACATTTGATGTTGAGGACTTCCATGTGGCTTTATTGTCCTGTAGTCCTCACAGCAACAACACTGCCACATTATAATCTTGATCTTTTAATTTTTTATACATTTTTTTTTACTTGTTTTATTTGCAGGTGTCAGGTCTCATCTACCAGCGAGTTCAAGAAGAGGGTCTTCAATTTGACTCTGTGTGCGGGGTTCCATACACAGCCCTGCCTTTGGCCACGATCATCTGTTCTCAACATGAACTGCCCATGCTCATCAGGCGAAAGGAGGCCAAGGACTATGGTGGGTGGCAGGAAGGCTTGACGATTTATTAAGAACTTTCAAGAATATTGACCTTTTTGGATTTATCAGAAAACCGTAAGAAAACAACAAAAATGCCATTTGTTAGGATGGGAAAGGATGGATGTTTGCGGTTCTGGAATTTCCCATTTGTAGCACTTGTATAGTGATGTGTAAGCTCACTTCAAAAGCATAAAGACTCGTTCTTCAAATATATAACACGATCCATATTATGATTGTCTCCCTTTTATGATGCATTCATACCATTTGGAGCTGCTGCTCAATATTTCTCTCAGCTGTGAAAGACAAATAAGCTGTAACATCCCTTAAGCCCCTTTCCCACTGAACAACAAACCCAGTAACATCTGGCTTTTTTGTCTTCAGTGGGAAAGGTTACAATCGGGCATTTATTCCCAGGACAAATGACCGCAGTAGTGGTAGGTATTGATCGGTAGTGATGGTAATATGACGCTGATTTCTGCCCCTTTTCTAGCACGATGCTATGACGAGCTTTTAAGTGAATATAATAAATGAAATCAACAGGGATTTGCGCAGTGATTAATTCATTAACGTGCACAACATATACGCCAGTGTTTTTTACCTTGATCGTCGTAAAAACACACTTCATTCAAACTCGACGGAAACAAAATAAAACTCAAAATCAAAACCATCTTTTGTTCGTCTTGCCACTGTTTCAACAATCACCAACAGTGGTTTGAGTTTGAAAGAGACACTTTGTGAGTAACGGATAAAAAAATTAAAATAAAGTTCGGATCGCGCACTGACCGTAACCACCGTTGTTTACTAACCCTGCTTTCCGCCGTGTCCGTGGCGTCAAACATGAAATGACAGAAAGGCACACTCGTCTACTGGCAAGGGTAGTCTATCGCCTATTTTAGCATTAAAACCTGTATATATTTGCCCTAGTTTTGGTGGGAAAAGGTAATAAGATAAAGGGGACTATGACTATGTTTTATTGCAGATTTTTTTTTTTCGGGTCTCTACTGACTGCAGGTAGGTGCATGGTGGATATTGCACAACTGCCAGATTGCACAACAACTGTCATGTTTGTATGGATGTTTGTCTAGGAACCAAGCGTCTGGTGGAGGGCTTATTTCGTGAGGGGGATACGTGTCTGATCATTGAGGACACTGTGACCAGTGGCAGCAGCATCCAGGAGACTGCTGAAGTCCTCTACAGAGGGGGACTGAAGGTGCAGTGCAAAAAGTTTAGAATAGAAATGATGACATACCACGCATGCTTTCTGTTTGAATGATCTCCATAAAGGCTATAGAAGCTCATCAAGTCCTGTAATAATGTTACCAAGGGCAGCAACTATTTTACCTACCCTAGCCCCGGTGTAATCTTCTTTTGAATCCTTTTTATTTATTCTAGGTGACTGATGCTGTGGTGCTAATGGACAGAGGGCAAGGCGGCACAGAGATGTTGGCTTCTCGGAATATCAAGCTCCATCCCATCATCTCCATATTCAAGCTGCTCAACGTGCTGCTGGCAGCCGAACGCATCAACGCCAAAACCGCCCAGAGCGTCCGCGAGTTCATCCTGGACAACAACACTTTCAGGTGCGGTCGCACAGTTTCCCTCCCGTAAGATGGCGAGGATAGTTTGTGTGTTATGCATACTTTACTTGTAACAACTGCAAAGTAACATTTGCAACTTGCCTGTTTTAAGCCCCAAGGAGGATAATGGCAACGGAGCTCGTGCCACCAAAAAGCCACGTATGGAGCAGAACGTGGAGTTGAGCTATGCAGAGAGAGCCAAACTACCAAGTATGTCGTCTTCCAAGTTAGTCAAATGGCCAGCACTAGTACAGTTATGTGAATACAATTGGCAATATTTGTTTTTTTTTGTACGGTTACATCCAAATACTTTCCACTCTCTTGGCCCGGGGGCATGATTTCAGTCCTTTTTTAGGGCTGTATCGAATGTCATTTGAAGCTTCTGTTGAGGTTTTCGAATTAAGTTCCGAAATGTCAGTTAATACATAATCAACCAAAAAAAAATTATTCATCTGATTTAAATGATAACATTTTTTTTATTTTTTGCTTTTTTGCTGAATCACATTTTTCTTTAATGAATATGTGCAGTTTTTCGACCACAGTGAAAATGTTGTTGGTTTTTTTTACAATAAATTTAGAGTTTTGGACTTTGCGACGCCCTGGAGTTATTGGAAATGTTTGGATCACCGAAGTTGGAAACGATCCTACGCAGCCACCACTGGAATCTAATTCCACAAATAGTATAATATTAATCTAATCTTTATCTGCAACTCTGCACAAATGCCAGGTTTAAACAGAATGAATAGACATAGCAAAAAAAAAAAAAAAAGAGAAGGAAAAGGCAGCGCAACATTCGAATGTTGATTTTTAGAATTCAAAGTTTCAAACTATTGAATACAGCCCACATTATTTTGTTCAGAGGTGGTGCTAATTTAAATGGCAAATATTGAATTCTAAAATGAAGCTCTTCATCCAGTCTTTCCCCTCCTCTTGTCTGCAGACGTCCACCCTCTGGCGTCAAAGCTGCTGAAGACCATGGAGGAGAAGCAGTCCAACCTCTGTGTGTCCGCCGATGTGACGAGCAGCGAGGAGCTTCTTCAGCTGGCCGACTCACTCGGCCCCAACATCTGCCTGCTGAAGACGCACGTAGACATCCTAAAGGTCTGAGAGAAGCCAGTAACTGTTTTACATGAATATTGTCGGGACAAATGACCTCGTGCTAATTCTTACGTTCGCAAACAGGACTACACGCCGGCCTTCTGCCAGAAACTGCAGGCTTTGGCTGAGAAACACAACTTCCTCATCTTTGAAGATCGCAAGTTTGCTGACATTGGAAACACGGTCAAGCATCAGTATGAAGGTGAGAGGATTTAGAATTCAAATTTTTGGCTTTTGTGTGAAATGCATTGGTCTTCAAAGTGGCTTTTGAAAAACTGTTATTATTTTTAATTGGCTTACCAGTATGTCATGGAACATCTTTTCCCCCAGGTGGTTTGTACCAGATCTCGTCTTGGTCCCACATAGTGAATGCCCATGCGGTGCCGGGGCCCGGGGTGGTGAAGGGCCTGAGTGCTGTAGGAAAGCCTCTGGGCAGAGGCTGTTTGCTCATAGCACAGATGAGCTCCCAGGGGTCACTGGCTACAGGCGAATACACACAGGCTGTGGTAAGCATGTCTCTGCATGTTTTCTAACTCGAATGTGCCGTATAATGCGCCGTTCAGGGTTCCCTTGTTCCTACGGGTGTTCATCTGTTCTCGGTCTCTACAGCTGAAGATGTCAGAGGAGTATTCAGACTTTGTGATTGGCTTCATCTGCGGCTCTAAGATCACCAAGAGGCCAGAGTTCATCCACATGACCCCTGGGGTCCAGATGCAGGCTGGAGGTAAAGTTGACTTCATTACATTTGCCCTTTTATTTGCATGTAAACAGGAATAGTATTAGAATTGTCATTAGCCATTTAGCCTGCTTAGTAGAAATAGTGTCTTTTTTTCCCCCAGAATAAGGGCAAAATATTTTGTGCATGTAAATGTATCTTTGATGCCTTTTTTTTAAACATAGAGGGCAAAAAGGTGTAAATAATGACTTTTTCAGTTTGCTCCCTTTGTGGTGTTGTGACTCCTCTTCAACACAAAGAGGAGCTATAGTACAAGAAGTGATTGCTGGGTCTGCTAACGATACTCCTCTTCACACCCCACAACCACCTCCCCTTTTATCCATCTCTTCTCCCACCCCTCTCCTGCAGGTGATGGGTTGGGCCAGCAGTACTCCACCCCAGAGGAAGTCCTCTGCAACAAAGGCTCTGATGTCATCATCGTCGGTCGGGGTATCCTGGAGGCCCCTGATAGGCTGAAAGCTGCTGAGTCGTACAGAAAGTCGGGCTGGAAGGCTTACACAAAGAGACTGGGACAGAGTGGCCAATAGGAGTTCAGGAGTGCCATTCGGTCTAATATCAAATTTAAACTACCACTCTTAAGGGAACACCAAAGGAGGACCTTTTTAAGTATTTTTCTCTTTTTCATTTTCGAGGAACACCAGTTTGCATGAGTTTTATACATAGAAACATATGTAGACATTTGCAGGTTACCTGGCAGGTGTGGGGAATTGGACACTTTAATGTTGAACGCACTCTTTTGATTCTGTCCTATTGATAAGCTGCTTTAACTGTGTTCTTTTGGTTCCTTCCTATTAATAAACTGCACATCTTGACCAGGAAGTCCATCTGCTGAGGTACTTCTGAGCAGGTTAAAACAGATTTGGGAAAATGTCTCAGTATTAAGATGAATTCCTCCTGTTGGAGAAAAGAAGTGCATTACCTAGAATAGCATAAACCTGCCATTCTTGTGTATGCTTTCATATAAGTGTGTAAATACTAGACTAAGATTTGTAGTACAAATTGGAGTGGGTGTGGTGGATATTTTTTTTTTTTTTAAATGATTGTATAATATTTAGATTTGTAATTCAGGGAGCTTTCAAGTACACATTTGTCCAATCTTGAGCTTAAGCATCACTTTTTACAAGATCACCTTCATTAATGTTGAACTCCAGCTCTACAGAGTATCAGTAATGCATTTTAAACTTGTATTTACTCATTTCATAGCAAATGGAACGGCTTGGTTACAATTCAGTAGGTCGTTGGGTTACAACTTTGGTTAAAGGGAACACTACGTAATGAATTTCAATTTCATAGGTCAACTAGTATTTATTTTTCATCCTGTTTGATTATTAGTTTGGAGGATTAATGTGTAGCCCCTCAGATTGTTTTAACAACAAGACGAGGGACGGCTCGCCCCGGTTAGTCATCACAACTTGTTTTAAGTCCTACGTCTGCCGTCCAGATGGCTTCATTTAAAATTGCAAATACTGAGGTGAAACTATATTTTATTTCAAGTGGATATAAATTCAGTTATAATGTGACCTGATCACTGATCCTAGTTGTTTTACATTGTTTATCGTCTCCAAAAAGGGAGTTGAATGTTTAGATGAGATAAATGCCAAGTTTGTGACCACTCCCTTTTTTAAAAGCAGACAGATTTCTTTTCAAATGATGTGTCGCGGAGCCATGACAGTTGTGCTTGATGGAATTCTCATGCTTAATTTAATGGTTACATTTAAAGTTTCTTGTATAACACAGACCATGTTTGTCTTTTTTCCCTCTATGTACTTTCCTATTATGACTAAAAGAAGCAATGCAACTTCTTCTTTTGTTAAGTGACACGCAATACTTCAATAAATCATGTGTTGGAAACACTTGTTTTTTCTTCCATATTTAAGGTTTAATTGTACTATTATGTGGTAATATTACTATTGTGTTTTATTTCTGTGAAGAAGCCCGATGCCATTTGATATCGGTTATTCTACCTTTTGAAAATGGTTTTGAAAAATTTTGACATCCTTGCTTGCTGATCAATTTAGAATCAAGTGTTATAATCTACAGATACAGTAAACAATTAAAACTTATCAGATGCCTTTTCAGCGTACTGTAAATTCTCGATCATGCGGGATTATCTCCACTGCTATGTGATTTGTCAAGATTTATATATTGTATTTCAAAGTAACCCTATATGAGTCTGAATGCTGTAACATTACAACAATCAAGGTACTCAGTGAGTGTCCAATGTGATGTATTAATAACCACTGTCTTCATTTTAGAAAGTTAAGTTAAACACACTTGGTTGACTTGTATAACTCCATGAAAAAAATAATTCATATCATATTCATATCAATTATGAATTAAAAAAAACCTTGACAGTGAGCCAGAACACTATTCCAGTTTGAAGCAATCTCTTCCAATCAGATACATACACAAATACTGTCAATGTAACTTGAGCCTCACCAAACCTTTTTGTTGTGACCCCCACAGATGGGGAAATATGGTTGAATTTAACATAACAATATTGATAAGGATATTTTGTTGGTTTAAAGTTACAATATATATCATGAAATATGGCAAATGTGTGCAAAATTGTGTACAATTGTACAACAGACATTAAACAAGTGTTTTCACAAGCTGAGCAGCAGTAAGCATGACCAATAAATCACTGATAAGAGAGTTTCATGTGTCAAATTGGAGGACTGTCCCTTTAATTAAAAGAGATGCAGTACGTTTGCAGCCAAAGAGGTCCGACCCACAGATCAGTAACACGATTTCTGATTGGCCCACTGTCCTTGTTCATGTGTGGAACAGGTTCAGTTGTCAGTTGGCTAATTATATCTCTTTTATAATAATATTTTATAATCTTTTTCTTTCAGTTACCAATATTTTTTTCTGTATTGTTGATTCATAAAACCATGCATACTGAATTAATTAATGATCAATCAATCAAAAAATATTCTTTCATATTCAGAGGCCATTCAGCTAAAGAAAATGAGCACACAGAGTCAAGCACTAATGTCATTGGACCATCTCCAAAAGCTGCCACCTGAACGTCACTTATTCAAGTCTTACTCCTCTGATTTTCTGTTTGGGGAAGTTCATAACCTCTAGCTACATCAATGTTTCCTCATCAGGGTGGAGCATCCCTTTAGTGGCAGTTTGAACTCCCAAGTATTTTCCCTCCACAACACCTGGTAGATTCCCAAAGTTGTCTGACAAGGTGAGCCACCCATCAGGAGAAAGTCATTTGCAAGGCATATGATATGGAAATGATGCACGAACGGGCGCTGAATAGGACTAATTGAGTTGGCCGGTAGCGACCTTACAATGCACCTTTTTACAGATCAACGCAGGCACAAAGGTCAGACACGTTGCCCGGCACAGAGGAGGAGGAGGGAGGAGAGAGGGAGAGCGCTTTGGAAGGGGTTGGTAAGAATAATGCATTTTGTGTGTGTGTATGTGTGTGCGCCCAACACACACATACGCATACCCCTCCCCCTTTATGTCAATATTGGATCAGAGCAACGCACCGTGCGACAGGTGTCTGTGCGCGCCCTGAGGATCCTCTCTGTCGTTTTCATCCATGAGGGGTGGGGAGAGAGAGCGAGAGAGAGAGAGAGAGAGAGAGAGAGAGAGAGAGAGAGAGAGCATGTAGAGGTATAAAAGGTGTATACCTGTCACAAACCTCACACATTCAGTGTGCGTAAAAGGTGAGCCAAACCTGACCAAGCTTGCGCATTTGGGCCTCCATCGCTGTGCTTCTTCTGAAGGTAGGCTGCAAGGCTTTTTCTTTCATTTTCTTATTTCCTTCATCCATCCATTCTTACACGGGTGTGCATTTGCTTGGTGTTCTAACTTCTCCCAAATCTTCCTCCAAAGGTTACTTGACACCAGAGAAGACAGCTGTTCCCAACTCTCTATCTCTCTGGATCATCGTGACACACTTTGATCGTTTTTGTGACTTTTTCATGTCCGTATTTGCTTCACGTTGAGCCTCACGTACAATACCTGACGATGAAGTTTTGTTCGTTCGGCTCGCGTTATGCAGGTACGGGTTGGCAACTGGAAAAAGACACAAAGTGGGTTTTTTCGCTACGGGAGCATCACTGTTGTAAACACTGTCAAGCCTCAGTTCTGACAAATAATGGAGGGTTGTTTTATGGTGGGGTTGTCTTAAAGTTTGTGTTAAGGAGTGTTCAAGGGGGACAAAATGGGTCTTCAAAGTCATGAAAATCTTCAAAAATGTGCAAGACATTTGTAAGAAAAGAGATGAGCCATGAAGTCAGGATCATTGATCTATCTAAGACTTAATAACAGCATAGTTTCACTAACTGAAGCACCAGGTGTACAGCATTTTTCACTGAATAGATTGCCTTATTTGCATACAGCTGGCAAGAGACAATGCTCGAAAGAAAGCCATGTCAGCCTTGGACAACATGTTGCCTGACTACTGGAGCCACAATCATTCACACCAAGGTGAATTAGAAAAAAGAAATACCTGGAAAAGTAATTTCCTGACTCATTTGAGAAGGCATTTAAAAATGATTTGTTGAATAGGTCTGTTGAGCAAAAAACAAACAAAAAAAAGGTTTACAGCAGGAGGTGAATTCGGTTGACTGAATCAGTGATTATCAAGGCAGGAAGTTCATAGATTAAAAGGTTCCAGTTTAAATCCAACACGTATTTTCTTTTTTTTACTGAAAAGGTCAAAGCAAGACTATGAATCCCAGTCTCTAATCCCCCTATGTGTTCATGTAAAACCTGCTCGCTTTTTAACAGACCCGCCTGTCTGCTCAGGTCAATAATGATACCGCAAATGAGACTGATAAAGCTGCGACTGACATTGGCAAAGTGTCCAAGTGATGGTCACTCGCTGTTTATTTTTCAACCCCGCAGTTGTATTCCATGTGCCTGTTTGAACTGGAAGATATGATATCGAATGCACTGCAAAAGGTTGACATTTACAACGATAGGGATGATAATCTCTGTATCTCCCTTCGGTCCTCTTCTGCTAATCATTTTCCTGTTAGCACATTCATGTTGACAGCATGTATTTTCCACTGGGGGCCTATTCATTACTGTCCATCTCTTACGTCATACACTGAGGCTGCAGGCGAGCACCAGGGAGCAGAGATGGGCTTAATGGGAGGTTATGTTAACCATTAACTAAACATTAACCACACGCACAGACACATGCACACACACACACACACACACACACACACACACACACACACACACAC
>CALSBV010011748.1:6036979-6052900 GCA_943590825.1 Bovichtus diacanthus
CACACACACACACACACACACACACACACACACACACACACACACACGCACACACACGACATCTGTGTCTATATAAGCCTGTCCTTTCACCTGCCCATCACCTGCTCTGGGGGTAAGCCTCTGGTGACACGCACGCACGCACGCACGCACGCACAAAGAGACATACACATGTAGAGACAAGAACAATTAATTGGTTAACAGAGGACAATGAGAAAGCTGTTCATACAACTAAACAGCTCACTATATTGATGGACAACACACACACACACACACATGTGCACACACACTTATCCTAACCCTAACCTTAATCTAATTATGGCCTTACTCTAACCTTAAACCACATCTTCACCCTAAAATATAATGATTTACATTATGGGGACTTGCATTTTGTCCCCGAAAGGAAGGCGAGTCCCCACAATATCACTTTTTTTGTCCCGACATAAATAATACACACACACACACACACACACAGTCATAATCAAACTAGTCAAGTCTTTTACTATATATTTACTTTGGCAGGGTTGTTTTCACTGTCATAGATGTTTCTGCCAATGGATACTTCCATATAAAGTCCATCTCAGTGCTTTGTAAGGTGGTGTTAGTAACTGCTGTGCTGGCTGATAGCGTTGTATTATCAACAATGTATTAGTATATTAATGCTTGTGAAAAATGTGCGGCCAGAGCAGGCCAGTTTTACAAGTCTCTTCCTACCTGGATGTAATACATACCTTAGCCACTAGATGTCACCAATGATGAAGGAACGTATTAATTTCTAAAATCCTTGTGCTTGACACAATTCTTTTGTAACAGAAAAAACTGTATTTTTGTTTAAATCTTTTCTTTTCTTTTTCTGTAAATGTGGTTCAGAATCGATGGTTACCGTTAACCAGGGTTCCGTGAGTTTATCAGTGCACACCCAACAATCACATATGTGAATAAAATGTTTCTTTTTTTTGTCTTCTGAATTAAATGAGACACTGTTTACTATATTAAAGGAATGGAACTATGGATTGTAATAGCAGGAATTAGGCTCACACAAAGAGAAATAATGCAATAATAATAACAATCAATTACAGTAATAAGCACACAAAAGAACAATCTAATACATGATGTTACAGTAAAAGTGCTAGTGTGATCTTTCAGCTGTTTGCAGAAATGTAACTATAAAGGAGATTTCATAATCAAAAGTACAAATGGTAGAGAATGACACTAACATTGAAAAAACATTTTTTAAATGTGATTACTCACAATTTAAATGAGAGGTCTATTAATATAGTGACTAACAAAAATGTGAAAATATATATGAAATACAGGAGAAAATATGCATACATACATGATTTGTTCAGAAAATTCTATAATATACCTGTAATTTATCTGGTTGTCATTTAATTGGACATTTGAAATTGGAATTAAGCTGAAACAGCTTAATAAAAAAAAGCTATATAAAATAAAAAAATGCGTTGTATTGTTTTATAATATTCGATATGCTCTCTTCCTCTATTTAAAAAAATATATGTTTTATTTAAATATCATGATTATTCTCCCTGAAAGACTTTTATTTCCTATTTCTTATTAAAATACATTTCTTCCTTACATTTTTTACATTACAAGGTTTGACCAGAGCACTAGTGTAGTTGGAAGTGTAAGCTACCAAAGCTACAGTGCACACCGATGTATTTCTTCGGAGAATTCTATAACATTCTCGCAGTCCCACTTATAGAAGCCCTATGACATTGCATAGCATTCTGTAAATGTGTGGAACGATGCTCCTCATTAGCCAAAACTATACGTTTAGAAAGCCATAAATGTGTGTATGCAAAGGAGAAGGTTTCCCATCAGTTCTGGTCATAAACTACTACTATACCGTAGCTTTTACTATAGCAGTCATGCAGTAGACTCTTCCCAAATCAACCATTGGAAAAGTGTGAGACGAGGAAGCCCTCCACATGAAATTGACACTTGTCCTCGTACTCTCTGCGTGGCATACCTTTGGCCCTTTCCCTTCCTTTAGTGTGAATCCAGTTTACCTTCAGCAGAGAGGGAGAGAAAGAGAGGGGGGATCAGCTCCCAGAATGTGTCTATTATCCTACCACACCAATCAAACTGTTGTGTCAGTGCGTTGCTATTGTATAGTCACGAGTCCGTTTGCTACTGACCGTGGCTGCCATATTGATGACTAAGTTAGTTTGGGGCTCTGAGGACAATGGCGCTCTGGAGCCTCCACAAAGCACCAGGCTAATGCTCCCCTTTCAGCTGGCCTGCTCAGCTGCTGAGTGTGCAAGGCTGGTGGGCAAATGGAGTGGCGCAGGACCAGGGGGCCCGGCCCTATAAAAACACCGGCGAGGTTCTCTCCCCTGACATTGATTATACTGAATCTGTCCCACCTCAGTACCGTCTGTAAGTATATCAACACACTGCCTCAGACTCAACTAACAAAACTACTGGGGTGGATCCTAGGAGCCACCAAGGTGCTGCACATATTGATGGATAGACAGCTATGGATGCACTTTAATTGAGACTTGATTTGCTAAGAAGTAAAAACATAGAAGCCACTTCATGGTGCTGCTTGTGGGCTACGATGGTTAATATTTCAGTAGTCCTTTTAACAGGGATAGCTGGCAAGATGATGCCTTACTGGTGTGCTTGTGTTTGGCCTGTTAACATCATACAAACATTTGTCAAACCAGTAATAGTGAATTTAGTTTTTCTTTACTTCAAAAGCAAAGGGGCTAAGGATGCTGAGTAATTGTTGTTGGAAAGTTAAAGGCTTCAGATTGTACCGGAGACAGATATGTGGTTTGCAATTGTGGCATTTGCTTCATGTAACAGAAATTGTACACAGTACAATTTATGGGCAGCAGGCACGTCCGTGGTTCTTGATTGAATCAGTGGAAATTATGGATGAGTGGAACATTTTTCACTTCTTCTGACACCTTTGGAAAGTGACCTTAACAGATATTTCTTTCCACAGTAAATGTGCAAAAATATACTCTGAATAGAGAGGCACTGTTTTTTTTTATTCTACTTTTCATTAAGCTAAAATACAAAGAGTAGATAAATGCTAGCATCAGCTTACTGGTTTAAAAGTCTAATTTCTTGTATCTGTTTTAACCCAGATGAAGGTGCGCTCTCTCAATACACTTTTGTCACTCACTCCCTTTCCTTAGTGTTGTTAACACTCTGCCTGCTCAGGACATGCAGGTCTTGTTGGAATTATTTTGATTTGATTTTCCATCTATTGTTCTTTTTCTACCTTTGTCAGAGAGTAACCCCTAAGGGAGAAACAGCAGCCATGAACACTCAACAGATGGAGCAGATGGGCCAGTTCAAGATCACAGTCTGGGAGGAGGAGAACTTCCAGGGAAAGCGCTGTGAGTTCATGCTGGAGTGCCAGAACATCATGGAGAGGGGCTTCAACAAGATCCGCTCCATCAAGGTTGAGAATGGACCGTAAGTCCACGTTGTTGCTGTTCTTTGCTCCATCTATCTGGTTCTACATGTTCCATACATCATGGAAATCCCTTCTCTTTTTACCTCTTGACCTTTTCTGCCTTTTTCTGTGTCCGCTGTATGGCTCATGATCAGTCTTTTGCCCTCTTCTGACATCTTGATGATGAGGGCAGATTTGAGTCTACGATTTGCTAGTATCTAGTTAAAATTGTACCTTACTACATACATAGTGTTAGAGTTTCATTTTCAGAGTATGTTGGTCTGTAGTCTTCCTCGAATACTTTATTAAATACACATAGCTGCCTAAAAAAAAAAGGAGCATTTTTTTCTCCTCACAATAACATCTAATAGAATCACATTATTTACTGGCAACTCTAATTGTATCTGCTTGAAAAAGTCTTATTATAGCACACACGACTCAAACACTGACTCTACTCAACAAGTAGACAGAAAAGGCAGAGCAACAAAAAAACATAAATTACAGCCTACAGCGTTATTGCATTGCTACTTGGCATGTGTTGTTTGCATGTGTGTGCGCATGCATCCAAGTGTATCCCTTTTGTGATATGAGTTGGCTGTGTGCAGCTGCCGGCCGTGAGCCAGAATGGCTGACTGACTGACTGGCGATCAGATAAAAAGCCCTGGGTGCAGCAGCAGTATTTAATGTTTGCTTTGTGCGCCCAGTGACAAAAGAAGCTGCATGTTGTTTTCACTCCAGGCTATCTATGGGCGTTGGACTCTATTGTTTAACGAAAATTACACTTTCAGTGTTGCTGCCCCAAAAACTAATTTGCATTTAGTGGTTCATTATTTTGTTTTATTTCAGAATTCTATCAGTGTATTATCCCTTTCCAGATATGTTACGTATTGCCTGCTCATTTAACCTCAGCATTTCTATCCTCTTCCTTTCTTCCTCTTTCCCCTTCCTTTTCTCTCTCTCTTACTCTCTTTCCGCTCTCCAGTTGGGTGGGTTATGAGTACCCTGAGTTCCAGGGACAGCAGTTTATCCTGGAGAAGGGAGACTACCCTCGCTACGAGGCCTGGAGCGGAAACAGCAGCTACAGAACCGAGCACATGCTTTCCTTCAGACCCATCAAGTGCGCTGTAAGTTCTCCTTTTTTTCCCTCTCTCTCTCTTTTTACCAGTCAGCTTTTATCAACTGCTATAGCTGGCTTACTTCAATTCTCCGTCTCCTTCTCTGCAGAACCACAGTGACAGCAAGGTGACCCTGTACGAGTGTGAGGACTTCCAGGGCCGTAAGTTTGAGATGTGCGATGACTACCCTTCCCTACAGGCCATGGGCTGGTGCAGCAAGGAGGTGCCCTCTATCAAAGTCAACTCTGGAGCGTAAGTTATACATTTCCCTCTCGGTTTATTGCTGTTTATTGATACATCGGCTTCCAGTTTTTCTATTTTTGCAGCATCCAATCACTATCAAAACACATGATTTGGAAATATGTTTTTAATTGAGCTAGATGTCTGTCGAGATGCTTGTTTGAATTATATACATAGAATTATGTGATCTGACCTTGACTCATCCCTCCCCCCCTCCCTCTCTCTCTCTCTGCAGCTGGGTGGCCTACCAGTTCCCTGGTTACCGTGGCTACCAGTACATCCTGGAGAGAGACAGACACCAAGGCGAGTACAGAAACTACAATGAGTACAGCACCCAGGCTCACACCAACCAGGTGCAGTCCATCCGTAGGATCCAGCACTAAGCCTTCGTTCTGACTGCCTGACCCAACCTGAAAAATAAAAACTTTCCCCGAACCCCTTCCTCAACTTGAACCCCGGACAGACCGCTGTCCCAGAACAGTAGATGGACAAACTCTTTCTATTGCTCTGTGGCTCTGCATGTATGGATATCTAAGTATCTACTTCTTCTACCGTGCTAAAGCACTGTTCTTAAAATAGGAAATAAAGGCTTTTCTTCAAAACGAGACACCGTTTGTCGACATTCCTTTTAACAGTGATCACCATAATTGAATCAATCTAAATCTGATTGGCTACTTTGAACTGTCAATCACTTTGCACCTTGGCTATGACAGTCACAACATAGGTGCACACGTTGTTGCAAAATCAGTCCCTAATTCTCTTTTAGCTTCATAGAGCACGCTGCCTTGTGTTTATTTAAAGGAACATTTTAGTCTTTTAGTGAACATACATGGAAAGATTTGATTCAAATCTCTCTGTTAGGCCTTAAGATGTGTAATATTGTTCTTGTGAGACTGTATTCTTATTTCCAATAAACAAGAGCACAAGATCACATTTGTTTCTATTATTTGTTCTTCGACTGTTACAATCACAGTTAGCCAGAAACAGGCAGTGACGCGAGGAGCTGTAAGAAGAAGCAACGGATGATCTAATCGGCCATCTTGAAACCATGTCGGTCTAATTGCCAATCAAGTACTCAACATTTTGGTAAAACTTTTAATGTAAATTATATTTTGAAAATGGAATGAATTCAAATTCAAGTTATCATGCTCTTGATTGCTTTTCCTATTTTATACAGCCAAAGTATCCTACTGAGTAGCCTTAACCACCAAAACAAAGCCAGAAACAGGGACAATAGTATTACGGTAAATACTTCAATTGGCTGACAACGGCGCAGGCACAAAAGCTTCTCCATGGTGTTGGCACGCAATTCAAAAGAGGCTAGTGTTGGTGCTCTGAAAGACAAGTGTCACGCACGTCATGTTTTTAGTGATTGATGAAAAAGTAATTCTATGGTCTTGAACCGTGTTGGAATATTCGCCTGATGTTCACAACAACGTTCGAAAGCTGTGCGACATAAAACACCAACCTTCATGAAACCAATTCATTTATGCCCCCCAGTCCTTATACAGTATATGTTGTATTGCTTACTACTACTGCTACTTACATGTTGTAGGAGAGGGTGGAGCTGGGGAAGAGCGAGGCCTGCTAAGTTACCAGCTAACGCTAGCACACTTTAACTGTGATATCAATTGGAATCCTAATTTTGGCCGGCGAAAAACAGGCTTGTTTGTAAAGTACTTACCGGAAAAGATGAACAACCGGCTCCTTAGAGTGTCTTCTAATTAAACCAAAGTCTGATCCACACCGTGGTACCGACGCAGTGGTAGTGGAACTCATTATAGAATGACATTTAAATTGAATTTCAAAAACAGTCACTAAAGAGCCAAGAGGATAGAAATACAATTTTAAAAATGCTTAAATTGAATTAGGCAGGTATAGAATACAAGAACAAAGGTTACAGTGCTGTGTAATATATGAATAATTATTAGATTTAATATAAGGCAGCTGCAAACAGAAAAGTTGGAAAAGAAGCCCTGCCGTTTTCTGGAAGTTTGTTCCAGATATATGGAGCATAAAAACTGTCCCAGACCACCTGAGAGTTCTGGACGGTTCATAATGTAGCAGAACCCTTCAGTGCTTTATAAAACCAACAGTAGTATTTTGAAGACAATTCTTTGACAGACAGGAAGCCAGTGTGAAGACCTCAAAAACTGCAGTGATGTGATCCGCTTTCTCGGTGTTAGTGAGGACTCGAGCTGCAGCGTTCTGAATCAACTGCAGCTGTCTAATCATTTTATTTTTTTGTGATTCCTGCAAAGACACTGTTACAGTATTGGAGTCCACTGAAGATAAATGCATGGACAAGTTTTTCCAAATCCTGCTGAGACATTAATCCTTTAATCCTTGATATATTCTTAAAGTGATAGTAGGCAGACTTTGTAACTGTCTTAATGTGGCTGTTGAAATTCAGGTCTGAGTCCATGACTACACCTAGATTTCCTCTATAAAAACCCCTTGTTCATATATTTGAATGATTTATTCCCCCTCTACAATATTTCACACAACTTCTCTTTTTAAAGTCTTATAGCTCAGCATTTTGTCTGTTTATTGTAATATGGCACCATCGTGTTTATCTTACAGTCACACGCCGGGATCCTGGAGTTTGTTTACCTCCACACACACTCCTCCTGTTGGTCCAGGACGTGGGATTCCGTGTTAAACGCCCACAAGCTTGCACCGGCTCACTGTCCCACACCCAAACAAACCAGGATCTTTTAATAAATGTGTAACCACGTACACACACCTTTCTCAAATATACATTCCTCTGCAGACTGATTAAAGCACCTTGCACTGTGCCTTATAGAGGAGTGACACTTGAGCAGTGCAGTGAGCTGCAAACTCTGCAACTTGGGCCACACAGTTCGGCGCACCAAGGTAAGTTTGAGGCTCCACAGAAGGAACTTCTCATTGATTTTCGCCGACAGCTTTCACTTTATGATATTGATTGATTTTTAATTTGTTTTATATATGGCAGAATGTGTTGAACAGAGAAGATGACGCTATTTACTTTGAATGTTTGTATCCATCTTGTCACAAAATGACTACAGGGGCCGCTGTAAGGGCTTGCATTTATACGCCACTATAGGCAAACCAACTGAATACAAACACCCTTGAATTAGGATTTATGTTCGATAATGGGGTTTATGCAAGATTAACAAGCTTTAATTCATGTATGCCTCGATTTGACTATTTAAGGATAGCTACCATCAGATGCTTGACATACATTCTGAGCTCTGTAGCCTCGAAGTAGCAACACATTGATGTGATATGACAATAGAATTAACACGCAAAGAAGTGAATGCTTTTATGAGGTTTTTATGTATTTGTTGTTTTCTCTTTCTCTCAGAGGATTTCTTGCCTCATGCTGATCACTGACTGGAAGTGACCCACCTGTTTATCTACCACCGCACAAGTGGACATATGGTCTAGTTTTCGAGGCTTGTTTTAAGTTGCCTGCGACTCTTACTTGGACACAGGCAGCTAAAGCAAGTCTGGGACACCAGAAACACAGCTACAGAGCCCAGCCCAGACGAACTGCTGCCATGTGACGAATGGGAAAAAAAAAACATCTTTAAAGTCCAGGAGGAAGGGACATGAATGAATTCTGCATTGATCGGTGGCACAAGAGGTTCTCCCTTTTGCCTTAGAGGAGAACCTCTTGAACTCATATGCTACCGTTACATTTGGTAAACTAATAGGACAATAAAATGTCTTTATAGTCGGACGCAAGCCTGATTATGTGAACGGGGACTTATATGTACAGACTTGCATGCTTTGCTTTGACTATGTAGTTAAATGTTAACAACATACAAATATATCGCTCGCAGTATGCTCGTTTACCTATACCGTGTATGTTTGCATTTGTGCTTTTCTGAGCTCAGTGCTCAGGTGACACATTATAGAGCAAACACTAAAATAGATTATTAATGATTAGCAGACAGTTTACTTTCAGTTCAGTCAACACAGAGGGCCAGAAATGCATTTGAATTATAGGGTAAAGTGAAGATTTTCTGTTGGGTACATGTGTTGTAAACTCATTTCAAGGTATCATTTTCAGTTATGAAGAAGTAGATTTATTGTTTTTCAGGTGAAAATGTTTTTTTATTTGACAGATTTTCACCTTTTCCAAGGGAAAGCTGGGAGAATCCATGTAATCTGGCAGAAGTGCAGGTGAATTGGGTTTTGGACTCCTGCAGTAGCACTGATCAGCCTGTTTCTCTTCATGTCATGACACATATATTGCATTTTCGACAAGACAAAGCACACACGATCCCAACAGAGATGATCCCAACAGAGATGACTCGTGTGTGAATGTCAGAGTGTTTACATATTTTCTTTTTCAGACGTTTTTTGAATATGATTCTATGGCCTTTTATTCTTGATGAGTAAGAGACAAGAAAACGTGGAGAGAGAAAGATGTACGACACGCAACAAACATCGCAGAATCAAACCAAGGACGCTGCATTTACTGGTGCACATCTTTAAACATTAATCCTCCACCTCCTTTTATTGATGGACACGCCTTTATCATGCCAGGTTTTTTGACCCCCCTTATAAATAACATCAATTTCCTCTTTACATGTATAGGTGTTGCTTTTAAACACCCAAAAGTGCACCAGACCACAAATAGATGTACAACATAGCCCTGGATTGACCACTATTAGCAATTGTGTGTTGAACTCATATGTGATATGAATCAATTCATTAAAATTATTCAAATTACATCTAGACGCTGTTTCTTCAGCCTCATGTTACGTGTCTGTAATGTCATTATTTGCCTCTAAATGTAATGTTTGTTGAGTTCTACCTGTCTTTGTGAATGTGGAAAACCAACAGACTTAAAATGCCAGGCTCTAAACACAGTTTGGATGACAATACTAATCATTTGGAAAAAAAAGTTTGTACACACATTATAGAATATTGTGTTCAGCCTGTTTCTACAGTCACAGCCAGCACAGGGCAGGGCAATAAAGGGCATAAAGCTTCACACAGTCCACTGCCTTCTGAAAAACACAAGAATTAGAAAAATATGACGGACGTGATAACATCAGTGAGCATCACAAGCCATGGTTTTAAAGTTACAACCTCATTACCCTCAGATTGAGGCTGTATAACCTTAAACCCACACACAGAAGGTCAGGGGGGATGAAATGTTCTTGCTTTCTCGTGTGCACCGATGCGTGCTTTTCAAGGTAAATATTCTTTTCCCAACATGAAATAGGTCTTTGTTGTTTGCCAAGAGGTAAAGAGGCGGAAAAGTGAGGAGGATCTGAACTGGTTTCCATGTCAAACACTTCAATTCACCATAGAAACTCAGATCTTAACGCGGAAACTTTATTAAACTGTGATGGTGGATTGATAAGGGCCCAATTTCTATCGGCCTCTTTTTATTGTGGGCACCAGGCGGGCTGACAGAGGTAAATTGCTCTTTTAATTAAAGCAATGCACCAGGGGAAATTGCTGTCTGAATATTGTCTCAGAGATGGGGGCCAGTGACAGTTGCCTGGAAACTTCAATCTGTCCACCCGCATTTATTCCAGATCACAGTTATGAGATAAAGTTTAATAAAAATCTTTTCCCCTCCGCCACCAACGAAATGAAATCCAACCCATTCTGAACGACCGAACACAATGAGACCGGACTGCGGAGGAAACCTCATGTTCAACATGTATCTCTCAGGTTCGTCATTTAGTCCCGTAAAGAATTATAGAAATAAGCGGTTATAATTCTTTAAAGTCTGCCGGGTGTCGGTGTCCCCAAGCGGCGATGCTCCGTCTCCAGGGCAGAGCATTGTTCAGCCTTTTCAATCTGAAAGCCCGTCTGCTCTTTTGTCGGAAATCGGAAATCCTTTTTCCTGGACGCGTTTCCTGGCTTCTCGGAGAGGAGAGCCGCAAAGACGACATGCTCCTCGCATTAGACTGCGACCGGACGAGGACACAATTAGGATTTTAATCTATTTTTACCTTTTTTGTAGAGATTTGGCCATTTTTAACATTTCAATTTAGGTTGAATTGTACGCACCGGTCTGGGCTTCTACAGGGTCTTCTAACTTTTTTTTTTTTAAATTTTTCTTTTTATAACAGCTGTTATAAAAAAAGTTGACTTTTATTTCATTCACCTTGTTCTCCTGGTTCTGTGTTTTTTCTTAACCCAACAAAGCAAGATTCAGAGTATCTTAAAGGGGCTTCCTAAAACAGATCATTTATAGACAATATGAAATAGATGAGAGGGCCTTGACAGGCTGGATAGACAGTTGATGATGCTGACAATGTGTCTGTTTTCATTACAGATCCAACAGAAAGCCTGTTGAAGGAAAGCAAAGGAACATCTTGGGGCCCAATAAACACAGGAGTACAAAAAGGTAAGAGAATGAACTCAACGGCCTGCCGGCACACAGATATTTAATATCAAAAAAGCTTATTATGATATGAAAGAATTATTCCAATACTCCACACACATTATTTGAAAACTATTGATAATAAAATATAATTTTATTTTTTTTTTAAATAGCTGTTAGGTAGTCATATTAAAGAAGAAAAGCCTCGGACAAAAGTGACTTAAAAAAATAATATTTCAAGGAAGCAAAAATCTTATGTTAATAAAAATTCCCTAAATATTATAGAAGGATTAAAATGCGTTAAATGCTAATTTTTGATTCTGTTGTAGGTCTAATCTGTAAGTAATCGATACAAATCACAGCCTTCATGGTGTCAGTTTGCAGCTGCAGTATGTTTTGTCGGTCACAGATAATAAAGAATTTGTTTTCAATTAATGAAGTTATTCTTGTCACCCTATAACATAATTTGCACCACAAAATAACGTTGTCTCAAAATGTGTCTTCTTCATCCTCAGGCTCAAATCGGAATCATATATCAAGGGAAAAGAAAACAAAAAAAAGAAGTCTACACCATGTGAAATAAAACAGAATCCGTCTGCCGTCAATGGCAGATTGTCAGATTGTCGCTGATTTAATCACACTGTGATGGATTGCTAATAGACTTAAACACCTCTCAAAGCCAGCAGCCAATGGCAAGAAAGAAAAACAGTGTTACGTTTAGAAAATATGAATTAGTATAAAAATATAGAAAAAAATGTAAATGACATTTATATGTTATTTACATGACACCTTCGCCTGCATTAGCCTATATTTTAAATTAGGAATTAATGAATTCAAGAATACCATAGTGTTTAAAAATACACTTGGATGCTATTATTTAAATATAGCTGATAGGCTATCCACGGAGGACAATATTCTGCTGAGGCTTTATTGAAACAGGCCATTTTATGACTGATAGAAATATAAACTGTACAGATTTAATTCAAAGCATGAATGCATAGGTATATATATTTTTTTTATCGCCAATTTGCCTTTAAAAAAACATTGCCTTATATATTTAGAAATGTGCTTACGATTTTTTAATAAATGAAGACTGACAATATTATTTTATAAAAATCGATAAAAGGCCAGATGTCCAATGCCTCCAAAACGCTTTGCACTGACGGTACCATTAATACTTTACACTTTAGCAAGAACTTCTCATGTGATTTCACAGAAGACTTCTGGTTCTGTTTTACTGATTTGTCAAATGTCATCTTCTTGTGCACAGGCAGCGGGCAGATTCAACTGTGGCAGTTCCTGCTGGAGCTGCTCTCTGACAGCACCAACATGTCGTGCATCGCCTGGGAGGGCACCAACGGCGAGTTCAAGCTCATCGACCCGGACGAGGTGGCTCGGCGCTGGGGGGAGCGCAAAAGCAAACCCAACATGAACTACGACAAACTGAGCCGCGCGCTGCGCTACTACTACGACAAAAACATCATGACCAAAGTCCACGGAAAGCGCTATGCCTACAAGTTTGATTTTCACGGATTGGCGCAGGTGTGCCAGCCGTCCACCACGGAGCAGGCCATCTACAAGTTTCAGGGAAACTTCTCCCCGATTCCCTTCACCGGGATTTCCAAACTGAACCTCGTGGCTCCCGGCGTGGGGCCGTCGGGTTTCTCCTACTGGGCCGGATCCCCCCCGGCGGCTCTGTATCACAGCCACAACCTCCAGCCGACGGGGCCCTTTGGCACTGTGTCTCCATCCCACATCAGCTGTGTCAACAACATCAACACCCTGACTAACATCAACAACCACTACAACTGACTCTTAATGCATCTTCTAGACAACCTGGAGATATATAGACACCGCCGGTAAAACAGCAACGAACGAAGAGAGGTGACAAAGGTTTTGGTCATTTGCAAATATTGGATTCATTTGGTTAGAAATGATTGTTGCTAGACACGCAGCGATTGTTTCAACAGCATATGCTACATTTAAACGTGCAATGGTGGAGCTGTAGTCATGTAGATGCTGCTGAGACGACGATTGAATGAAGCAAGACGTTTAAAAACCCAAACAAACCGAAACATATATTTAACCCCTTCAACCTTTAAATCGAGACACCGATTCACGAGCGAATTAGGAATTCCACCAAGGGTCCGCCAAATTACGCACAGTGGTCTGGACGTTTACGCGCGGTCTTTTAATCATTATATTAGTTAGTCATAAGCGATAGAGTCACCGAATATGGCATTTCAGCCACAACCAACACACGTTTGTGCGGGAGAGTGGTTCTCGAAAATAACGATAATAATAATGTATTATTTGGAGAAAAAAAAGAGACCATTAAATACAGATTTCTGTTTTATACCTATCAGTTCTCATCCTTGTCTGTTCCTTTGCTGTCTCTCATCCTCCTTCCGTGAGTCCTGTGATTGTTTTTACATACAGGTGGGTGTATTTGCACAAACTTTGGCGCAAATCACCAGTTATTAGTGGACTATTGGCGCCATCTCGTGGTTTGTGGAATGGCCTAATGCCTGTTGAACTTCATGATTATTTGTTTTGCTAAATATCACCACTTTAAAGCAGTCGCCTGAAATATATTGTCACTTTAATCACTGTTCGTTTAGAAATCAGATTACGCATAGCCTTGTAAGAAAATCAAACGTAACCCAACTTGCAATAAGAATAAAACATGTACAGAGGTATAGGGTTGAATCGAGTGTGAAATAGTCTCTGACGTGAATAGTAACAGAAACTGTGAATTCATAGACTACTCTGTAAACACTGTTTGTAGAGACAGGCTCGGGGCTATCGCTGCTTTGTAGTGATTTTGGAGTGAATGGCATTGCATTCATTCACACAGCTTCTTACTGTAGCCAAAACAGCTGTACCAATAACAAACTAATGAAGTAAATAAAAGCAGACTGTTATGAATAAATCTCTTTGTGCGTATGTGTTTGAATTGTGTTTCGATGCCTTTCTTTTGTGTTGCTTCAACGCAAACACCAGTGTGCCACTAAACGCCACAGATGTCTGTGTTCACACGGCACGTTACCACCCATGCTCACACTACACATGTGCTGGCAGACTTCTTGCTGTCTCAAGTGTTTTCACATTCATTTGTATTTTTACTTGATGATGATTATGGGGGAAATAGTGATATGACACGATGAGAAACCCCATGCACTCAGGGTGAACAGTATGGGAGTGTTGAAGCAAACAGTTTATGAGCCAGCTTGTCAGGAAGGAGGATAAATAAAGCTCCAACGTTAGGCTACATTTTGACGAGGGAAAAAAAACGCCTATGAGTCTCCCCTTCACAGACATGACCACTTTATGCTAATTCCATGCAGTTTGGGGTAACAAGCATGCAGTGCAACTATGTTATTTTTTGCACATTCTAAAAATGGTTTCTGCATGGTCGGGTCCCTAAACAGTCTTGGACTTGAATACGTGTGGTATGACTGTAAAGCTGAAACCCTTGTGGATACAAGGAGCCCCATTGTATTAATGTTTATTGACGTTTGTCCCCAATGTAGACGTTTCATTGTAGCGAGACCATATTTTTGAAACGTGAGCTCACTGTATAAAATAAGCTCTTGTGACCTCTAGGATAATCACAGCCTCATGACACTTTACCACCACAAACAAGGGAGCTAGGGCTTTCAGAGGATGTATGGTTTTACTATATATATAGACAATAAGGGGGTTTGTGAGCAGTTTCCAGAACAGAAGTGCTCGCCATCCAATCCCCGAAAAATGCAATTCTTACATAAATCTACAAATGTCAAAATTCTTTGGAACCAAATGACAGCATTGATTTTTCTACGGTGTTCCTCAAGGTCTTAATGTCTTAACGTGGCATTTTGGAGGGATTTTTGGTGGTATCAACCCAAAAAACTTGCCGCATAAATTTATGAGACATAATATAGCATGGGAACAGCATCATATACGTCCATCACTATGTTCTAAGCCCTTTTACACTTTCGCAATTCATTTTTAAATAATTAATAATTTTTCCTAACAGATTTATGACTAGAATAACCTGATATACAGTGCTGAGCTTCAGCTCAAATTAATCTACAGGTTCCCAGCCTTCCCTTGTCCCCCAGCCCTGCAGCTCTAAAAACGACGATGGGAAGGAAGGAGGGACACACAGATGCAATGTGGCCTAATTGTGATGAAAAGGACACTTGTTGATATATTTGCAATATGTTGTTTGAATATGAAATACAACAATTCCCATTTATTGTAGGCTACTAGTGTATTTTGAAATTTCAGCATCTTCTTCACCAGTAAGATTGAGTCATCAGACAACACATCTACACTGTAATCTCAAATATGTACTGTATTACATGGAGATACATATTTCATTAGTAGTAATTACTTGTGATCATTTGGACTAAACTGCACTTTTTATGCTGTTGTTGCTGCTGGTGATGTAGCATAGAGTGGTGGCAAAATGTGACAATAGATCTGCTCAGCCACACGGGGGCGCCATAACTCTTCCAACATCAGAACACCGTTTACATAACCAGGCGATAACAGACTAGATTTTATATAGATCCTAGAAGCATCTGCAAATAGCAGATTAACCTCAAACCTCATTTTAAATCTACAGAGATTAAAGTCTGTCTGAAATGACTATTATCAGATAATCAAGTGGACCCTAACAGGCACTTTATCCTGTTGATGTATAATCACACATCATAAGTCATCATAATTTCAGCAGGTGCACTCGTGATTTAAACCTGTCTCATTCCCAGGCTGTACAATAACTACATTTTTATTTTTTTGTGAGG